>CAXDIW010000009.1:0-230000 GCA_963989415.1 Cerceris ruficornis
AAGCATCCAAACAGTACAATTCGCCAATTTTTTGTTCTTCAAGTTTAAGTGAACAATGAGCCCCAATGGTTAATCCGTTATCGGAAATTATTTGTAACTTTCGACAAGAAGAACAATGAATGGAAAAGGTAGACGGTTGAAATCTTTGTATATATAGCTTCTATATAGTCTAAGAAACATATATGCAAAGCATCCAAACAGTACCATTCGCCAATTTTTTGTTCTTCAAGTTTAAGTGAACAATGAGCCCCAATGGTTAATCCGTTATCGGAAATTATGTGTAACTTTCGACAAGAAGAACAATGAATGGAAAAGGTAGACGGTTGAAATCTTTGTATATATTGCTTCTATATAGTCTAAGAAACATATATGCAAAGCATCCAAACAGTACCATTCGCCAATTTTTTGTTCTTCAAGTTTAAGTGAACAATGAGCACCAATGGTTAATACTTTATCGGAAATTATTTGTAATTTTCGACAAGTAGAACAATGAATGGAACAGTTAGACGGTTGAAATATTTGTATATATTGCTTCTATATAGTCTACGAAACATATATGCAAAGCATCCAAACAGTACAATTCGCCAATTTTTTGTTCTTCAAGTTTCAGTGAACAATGAGCCCCATTGTTAATCCATTATCGGAAATTATTTGTAATCTTCGACAAGTAGAACAGTGAATGGAACAGGTAGACGATTGAAATCTTTGTATATATTGCTTCTATATAGTATAAGAAACATATATGCAAAGCATCCAAACAGTACAATTCGCCAATTTTTTGTTCTTCAAGTTTAAGTGAACAATGAGCCCCAATGGTTAATCCGTTATCGGAAATTATTTGTAACTTTCGACAAGAAGAACAATGAATGGAAAAGGTAGACGGTTGAAATCTTTGTATATATAGCTTCTATATAGTCTAAGAAACATATATGCAAAGCATCCAAACAGTACCATTCGCCAATTTTTTGTTCTTCAAGTTTAAGTGAACAATGAGCCCCAATGGTTAATCCGTTATCGGAAATTATGTGTAACTTTCGACAAGAAGAACAATGAATGGAAAAGGTAGACGGTTGAAATCTTTGTATATATTGCTTCTATATAGTCTAAGAAACATATATGCAAAGCATCCAGACAGTACCATTCGCCAATTTTTTGTTCTTCAAGTTTAAGTGAACAATGAGCCCCAATGGTTAATCCTTTATCGGAAATTATTTGTAATTTTCGACAAGTAGAACAATGAATGGAACAGTTAGACGGTTGAAATATTTGTATCTATTGCTTCTATATAGTCTACGAAACATATATGCAAAGCATCCAAACAGTACAATTCGCCAATTTTTTGTACTTCAAGTTTAAGTGAACTACGAGCCCCATTGATAATCATGAAATGGAAATTATTTGTAACTTTCTACAAGTAGAACAATGAATGGAACAGGTAGACGGTTGAAATCTTTGTATATATTGCTTGTATATAGTCTAAGAAACATATATGCAAAGCATCCAAACAGCACAATTCGCCAATTTATTGTTCTTCAAGTTTAAGTGAACTACGAGCCCCATTGTTAATCCTTTAAAGGAAATTATTTGTAAATTTCGGCAAGTAGAACAATGAATGGAATAGGTAGACGGTTGAAATCAATCTATATATTGCTTCTATATAGTCTAAGAAACATATATGCAAAGCATCCAAACAGTACAATTCGCCAATTTTTTGTTCTTCAAGTTTAAGTGAACTACGATCCCCATTGTTAATCCCTTAACGGAAATTATTTGTAACTTTCGACAAGTAGAACAATGAATGGAACAGGTAGACGGTTGAAATCTTTGTATATATTGCTTCTATATAGTCTAAGAGACATATATGCAAAGCATCCAAACAGTACCATTCGCCAATTTTTTGTTCTTCATGTTTAAGTGAACTACGAGCCCCATTGTTAATCCTTTAAAGGAAATTATTTGCAAATTTCGGCAAGTAGAACAATGAATGGAATAGGTAGACGGTTGAAATCATTGTATATATTGCTTCTATATAGTCTAAGAAACATATATGCAAATCATCCAAACAGTACAATTCGCCAATTTCTTGTTCTTCAAGTTTAAGTAAACTACGATCCCCATTGTTAATCCCTTAACGGAAATTATTTGTAACTTTCGACAAGTAGAACAATGATTGGAACACGTAGACGGTTGAAATCTTTGTATATATTGCTTCCATATAGTCTAAGAAACATGTACGCAAAGCATCCAAACAGTACAATTCGCCAATTTTTTGTTCTTCATGTTTAAGTGAACTACGATCCCCATTGTTAATCCCTTAACGGAAATTATTTGTAACTTTCGACAAGTAGAACAGTGAATGGAACAGGTAGACGGTTGAAATCTTTGTATATATTGCTTCTATATAGTATAAGAAACATATATGCAAAGCATCCAAACAGTACAATTCGCCAATATTTTGTTCTTCAAGTTTAAGTGAACAATGAGCCCCAATGGTTAATCCGTTATCGGAAATTATTTGTAACTTTCGACAAGTAGAACAATGAATGGAACAGGTAGATGGTTGAAATCTTTGTATATATTGCTTCTATATAGACTAAGAAACATATATGCAAAGCGTCCAAACAGTACAATTCGCCAATTATTTGATCTTCAATTTTAAGTGAACTACGAGCCCCATTGTTAATCCTTTAACGGAAATTAATTGTAACTTTCGACAAGTAGAACAATGAATGGAACAGGTAGACGGTTGAAATCTTTGTATATATTGCGTCTATATAGTCTAAGAAACATATATGCAAAGCATCCAAACAGCACAATTCGCCAATTTATTGTTCTTCAAGTTTAAGTGAACAACGAGCCCCATTGTTAATCCTTTAAAGGAAATTATTTGTAACTTTCGACAAGTAGAACAATGAATGGAACCGGTAGACGGTTGAAATCTTTGTATATATTGCATCTATATAGTCTAAGAAACATATATGCAAAGCATCCAAACAGTACCATTCGCCAATTTTTTGTTCTTCATGTTTAAGTGAACTACGAGCCCCATTGTTAATCCTTTAAAGGAAATTATTTGTAAATTTCGGCAAGTAGAACAATGAATGGAATAGGTAGACGGTTGAAATCATTGTATATATTGCTTCTATATAGTCTAAGAAACATATATGCAAATCATCCAAACAGTACAATTCGCCAATTTCTTGTTCTTCAAGTTTAAGTAAACTACGATCCCCATTGTTAATCCCTTAACAGAAATTATTTGTAACTTTCGACAAGTAGAACAATGAATGGAACAGGTAGACGGTTGAAATCTTTGTATATATTGCTTCTATATAGTCTAAGAAACATATATGCAAATCATCCGAACAGTACAATTCGCCAATTATTTGATCTTCAAGTTTAAGTGAACTACGAGCCCCATTGTTAATACTTTAACGGAAATTATTTGTAACATGCGACAAGTAGAATAATGAATGGAACAGGTAGACGGCTGAAATCAATGTATATATTGCTTCTTTATAGTCTAAGAAACATATATGCAAAGCATCCAAACAGCACAATTCGCCAATTTATTGTTCTTCAAGTTTAAGTGAACAACGAGCCCCATTGTTAATCCTTTAAAGGAAATTATTTGTAACTTTCGACAAGTAGAACAATGAATGGAACAGGTAGACGGTTGAAATCTTTGTATATATTGCTTCTATATAGTCTAAGAAACATATATGCAAAGCATCCAAACAGTACCATTCGCCAATTTTTTGTTCTTCATGTTTAAGTGAACTACGATCCCCATTGTTAATCCCTTAACGGAAATTATTTGTAACTTTCGACAAGTAGAACAGTGAATGGAACAGGTAGACGGTTGAAATCTTTGTATATATTGCTTCTATATAGTATAAGAAACATATATGCAAAGCATCCAAACAGTACAATTCGCCAATATTTTGTTCTTCAAGTTTAAGTGAACAATGAGCCCCAATGGTTAATCCGTTATCGGAAATTATTTGTAACTTTCGACAAGTAGAACAATGAATGGAACAGGTAGATGGTTGAAATCTTTGTATATATTGCTTCTATATAGACTAAGAAACATATATGCAAAGCGTCCAAACAGTACAATTCGCCAATTATTTGATCTTCAATTTTAAGTGAACTACGAGCCCCATTGTTAATCCTTTAACGGAAATTAATTGTAACTTTCGACAAGTAGAACAATGAATGGAACAGGTAGACGGTTGAAATCTTTGTATATATTGCGTCTATATAGTCTAAGAAACATATATGCAAAGCATCCAAACAGCACAATTCGCCAATTTATTGATCTTCAAGTTTAAGTGAACAACGAGCCCCATTGTTAATCCTTTAAAGGAAATTATTTGTAACTTTCGACAAGTAGAACAATGAATGGAACCGGTAGACGGTTGAAATCTTTGTATATATTGCTTCTATATAGTCTAAGAAACATATATGCAAAGCATCCAAACAGTACCATTCGCCAATTTTTTGTTCTTCATGTTTAAGTGAACTACGAGCCCCATTGTTAATCCTTTAAAGGAAATTATTTGTAAATTTCGGCAAGTAGAACAATGAATGGAATAGGTAGACGGTTGAAATCATTGTATATATTGCTTCTATATAGTCTAAGAAACATATATGCAAATCATCCAAACAGTACAATTCGCCAATTTCTTGTTCTTCAAGTTTAAGTAAACTACGATCCCCATTGTTAATCCCTTAACAGAAATTATTTGTAACTTTCGACAAGTAGAACAATGAATGGAACAGGTAGACGGTTGAAATCTTTGTATATATTGCTTCTATATAGTCTAAGAAACATATATGCAAATCATCCGAACAGTACAATTCGCCAATTATTTGATCTTCAAGTTTAAGTGAACTACGAGCCCCATTGTTAATACTTTAACGGAAATTATTTGTAACTTGCGACAAGTAGAATAATGAATGGAACAGGTAGACGGCTGAAATCAATGTATATATTGCTTCTTTATAGTCTAAGAAACATATATGCAAAGCATCCAAACAGCACAATTCGCCAATTTATTGTTCTTCAAGTTTAAGTGAACAACGAGCCCCATTGTTAATCCTTTAAAGGAAATTATTTGTAACTTTCGACAAGTAGAACAATGAATGGAACAGGTAGACGGTTGAAATCTTTGTATATATTGCTTCTATATAGTCTAAGAAACATATATGCAAAGCATCCAAACAGTACCATTCGCCAATTTTTTGTTCTTCATGTTTAAGTGAACTACGAGCCCCATTGTTAATCCTTTAAAGGAAATTATTTGTAAATTTCGGCAAGTAGAACAATGAATGGAATAGGTAGACGGTTGAAATCATTCTATATATTGCTTCTATATAGTCTAAGAAACATATATGCAAATCATCCAAACAGTACAATTCGCCAATTTCTTGTTCTTCAAGTTTAAGTAAACTACGATCCCCATTGTTAATCCCTTAACGGAAATTATTTGTAACTTTCGACAAGTAGAACAATGAATGGAACAGGTAGACGGTTGAAATCTTTGTATATATTGCTTCTATATAGTCTAAGAGACATATATGCATAGCATCCAAACAGTACCATTCGCCAATTATTTGATCTTCAATTTTAAGTGAACTACGAGCCCCATTGTTAATCCTTTAACGGAAATTAATTGTAACTTTCGACAAGTTGAACAATGAATGGAATAGGTAGACGGTTGAAATCTTTGTATATATTGCTTCTATATAGTCTAAGAAACATATATGCAAAGCATCCAAACAGTACCATTCGCCAATTTTTTGTTCTTCATGTTTAAGTGAACTACGAGCCCCATTGTTAATCCTTTAAAGGAAATTATTTGTAAATTTCGGCAAGTAGAACAATGAATGGAATAGGTAGACGGTTGAAATCATTGTATATATTGCTTCTATATAGTCTAAGAAACATATATGCAAATCATCCAAACAGTACAATTCGCCAATTTCTTGTTCTTCAAGTTTAAGTAAACTACGATCCACATTGTTAATCCCTTAACAGAAATTATTTGTAACTTTCGACAAGTAGAACAATGAATGGAACAGGTAGACGGTTGAAATCTTTGTATATATTGCTTCTATATAGTCTATGAAACATATATGCAAATCATCCAAACAGTACAATTCGCCAATTATTTGATCTTCAAGTTTAAGTGAACAATGAGCCCCAATGGTTAATCCTTTATCGGAAATTATTTGTAACTTTCGACAAGTAGAACAATGAATGGAACAGTTAGACGGTTGAAATATTTGTATATATTGCTTCTATATAGTCTACGAAACATATATGCAAAGCATCCAAACAGTACAATTCGCCCATTTTTTGTACTTCAAGTTTAAGTGAACTACGAGCCCCATTGTTAATACTTTAACGGAAATTAATTGTAACTTTCGACAAGTAGAACAATGAATGGAACAGGTAGACGGTTGAAATCTTTGTATATATTGCTTCTATATAGTCTAAGAAACATATATGCAAAGCATCCAAACAGTACAATTCGCCAATTTATTGTTCTTCAAGTTTAAGTGAACAACGAGCCCCATTGTTAATCCTTTAAAGGAAATTATTTGTAACTTTCGACAAGTAGAACAATGAATGGAACAGGTAGACGGTTGAAATCTTTGTATATATTGCTTCCATATAGTCTAAGAAACATGTACGCAAAGCATCCAAACAGTACAATTCGCCAATTTATTGTTCTTCAAGTTTAAGTGAACAACGAGCCCCATTGTTAATCCTTTAAAGGAAATTATTTGTAACTTTCGACAAGTAGAACAATGAATGGAACAGGTAGACGGTTGAAATCTTTGTATATATTGCATCTATATAGTATAAGAAACATATATGCAAAGCATCCAAACAGTACCATTCGCCAATTTTTTGTTCTTCATGTTTAAGTGAACTACGAGCCCCATTGTTAATCCTTTAAAGGAAATTATTTGTAAATTTCGGCAAGTAGAACAATGAATGGAATAGGTAGACGGTTGTAATCATTGTATATATTGCTTCTATATAGTCTAAGAAACATATATGCAAATCATCCAAACAGTACAATTCGCCAATTATTTGATCTTCAAGTTTAAGTGAACAACGAGCCCCATTGTTAATCCTTTAAAGGAAATTATTTGTAAATTTCGGCACGTAGAACAATGAATGGAATAGGTAGACGGTTGAAATCATTGTATATATTGCTTCTATATAGTCTAAGAAACATATATGCAAATCATCCAAACAGTACAACTCGCCAATTTCTTGTTCTTCAAGTTTAAGTAAACTACGATCCCCATTGTTAATCCCTTAACGGAAATTATTTGTAACTTGCGACAAGTAGAACAATGAATGGAACAGGTAGACGGTTGAAATCAATGTATATATTGCTTCTTTATAGTCCAAGAAACATATATGCAAAGCATCCAAACAGTACCATTCGCCAATTTTTTGTTCTTCAAGTTTAAGTGAACAATGTGCCCCAATGGTTAATCCTTTATCGGAAATTATTTGTAATTTTCAACAAGTAGAACAATGAATGGAACAGGTAGCCGGTTGAAATCTTTGTATATATTGCTTCTATGTAGTCTAAGAAACATATGTGCAAAGCATCCAAACAGTACAATTCGCCAATTTTTTGTTCTTCAAGTTTAGTGAACAATGAGCCCCAATGGTTAATCCTTTATCGGAAATTATTTGTAATTTTCGACAAGTAGAACAATGAATGGAACAGGTAGACGGTTGAAATCTTTGTATATATTGCTTCTATATAATCTAAGAAACATATATGCAAAGCATCCAAACAGTACCATTCGCCAATTTTTTGTTCTTCAAGTTTAAGTGAACTACGAGCCCCATTATTAATACTTTAACGGAAATTATTTGTAACTTGCGAGAAGTAGAACAATGAATGGAACTGGTAGCCGGTTGAAATAAATGTATATATTGCTTCTATATAGTCTAAGAAACATATATGCAAAGCATCCAAACAGTACAATTCGCCAATTATTTGATCTTCAAGTTTAAGTGAACTACGAGCCCCATTGTTAATACTTTAACGGAAATTATTTGTAACTTGCGACAAGTAGAACAATGAATGGACAGGTAGACGGTTGAAATCAATGTATATATTGCTTCTTTATAGTCTAAGAAACATATATGCAAATCATCCAAACAGTACAATTCGCCAATTATTTGATCTTCAAGTTTAAGTGAACAACGAGCCCCATTGTTAATCCTTTAAAGGAAATTATTTGTAAATTTCGGCAAGTAGAACAATGAATGGAATAGGTAGACGGTTGAAATCATTGTATATATTGCTTCTATATAGTCTAAGAAACATATATGCAAATCATCCAAACAGTACAATTCTCCAATTTTTTGTTCTTCAAGTTTAAGTGAACTACGAGCCCCATTGTTAATCCTTTAAAGGAAATTATTTGTAAATTTCGACAAGTAGAACAATGAATGGAACAGGTAGACTGTTGAAATTATTGTATATATTGCTTCTATATAGTCTAAGAAACATATATGCAAATCATCCAAACAGTACAATTCGCCAATTTTTTGTTCTTCAAGTTTAAGTGAACAATGAGCCCCAATGGTTAATCCTTTATCGGAAATTATTTGTAATTTTCGACAAGTAGAACAATGAATGGAACAGTTAGACGGTTGAAATATTTGTATATATTGCTTCTATATAGTCTACGAAACATATATGCAAAGCATCCAAACAGTACAATTCGCCAATTTTTTGTTCTTCAAGTTTAAGTGAACAATGAGCCCCATTGTTAATCCATTATCGGAAATTATTTGTAATCTTCGACAAGTAGAACAGTGAATGGAACAGGTAGACGATTGAAATCTTTGTATATATTGCTTCTATATAGTATAAGAAACATATATGCAAAGCGTCCAAACAGTACAATTCGCCAATTTTTTGTTCTTCAAGTTTAAGTGAACAATGAGCCCCAATGGTTAATCCGTTATCGGAAATTATTTGTAACTTTCGACAAGAAGAACATTGAATGGAAAAGGTAGACGGTTGAAATCTTTGTATATATAGTTTCTATATAGTCTAAGAAACATATATGCAAAGCATCCAAAGAGTACCATTCGCCAATTTTTTGTTCTTCAAGTTTAAGTGAACAATGAGCCGCAATGGTTAATCCGTTATCGGAAATTATGTGTAACTTTCGACAAGAAGAACAATGAATGGAAAAGGTAGACGGTTGAAATCTTTGTATATATTGCTTCTATATAGTCTAAGAAACATATATGCAAAGCATCCAAACAGTACCATTCGCCAATTTTTTGTTCTTCAAGTTTAAGTGAACTACGATCCCCATTGTTAATCCCTTAACGGAAATTATTTGTAACTTTCGACAAGTAGAACAATGAATGGAACAGGTAGACGGTTGAAATCTTTGTATATATTGCTTCTATATAGTCTAAGAAACATATATGCAAATCATCCAAACAGTACAATTCGCCAATTATTTGATCTTCAAGTTTAAGTGAACTACGAGCCCCATTGTTAATACTTTAACGGAAATTATTTGTAACTTGCGACAAGTAGAACAATGAATGGAACAGGTAGACGGTTGAAATCAATGTATATATTGCTTCTTTATAGTCTAAGAAACATATATGCAAATCATCCAAACAGTACAATTCGCCAATTTCTTGTTGTTCAAGTTTAAGTAAACTACGATCCCCATTGTTAATCCCTTAACGGAAATTATTTGTAACTTTCGACAAGTAGAACAATGAATGGAACAGGTAGACGGTTGAAATCTTTGTATATATTGCTTCTATATAGTCTAAGAAACATATATGCAAATCATTCAAACAGAACAATTCGCCAATTATTTGATCTTCAAGTTTAAGTGACCTACGAGCCCCATTGTTAATACTTTAACGGAAATTATTTGTAACTTGCGACAAGTAGAACAATGAATGGAACAGTTAGACGGTTGAAATATTTGTATATATTGCTTCTATATAGTCTACGAAACATATATGCAAAGCATCCAAACAGTACAATTCGCCCATTTTTTGTACTTCAAGTTTAAGTGAACTACGAGCCCCATTGTTAATACTTTAACGGAAATTAATTGTAACTTTCGACAAGTAGAACAATGAATGGAACAGGTAGACGGTTGAAATCTTTGTATATATTGCTTCTATATAGTCTAAGAAACATATATGCAAAGCATCCAAACAGTACAATTCGCCAATTTATTGTTCTTCAAGTTTAAGTGAACAACGAGCCCCATTGTTAATCCTTTAAAGGAAATTATTTGTAATCTTCGACAAGTAGAACAGTGAATGGAACAGGTAGACGATTGAAATCTTTGTATATATTGCTTCTATATAGTATAAGAAACATATATGCAAAGCGTCCAAACAGTACAATTCGCCAATTTTTTGTTCTTCAAGTTTAAGTGAACAATGAGCCCCATTGTTAATCCTTTAAAGGAAATTATTTGTAAATTTCGGCAAGTAGAACAATGAATGGAATAGGTAGACGGTTGAAATCATTGTATATATTGCTTCTATATAGTCTAAGAAACATATATGCAAATCATCCAAACAGTACAATTCTCCAATTTTTTGTTCTTCAAGTTTAAGTGAACTACGAGCCCCATTGTTAATCCTTTAAAGGAAATTATTTGTAAATTTCGACAAGTAGAACAATGAATGGAACAGGTAGACTGTTGAAATTATTGTATATATTGCTTCTATATAGTCTAAGAAACATATATGCAAATCATCCAAACAGTACAATTCGCCAATTTTTTGTTCTTCAAGTTTAAGTGAACAATGAGCCCCAATGGTTAATCCTTTATCAGAAATTATTTGTAATTTTCGACAAGTAGAACAATGAATGGAACAGTTAGACGGTTGAAATATTTGTATATATTGCTTCTATATAGTCTACGAAACATATATGCAAAGCATCCAAACAGTACAATTCGCCAATTTTTTGTTCTTCAAGTTTAAGTGAACAATGAGCCCCATTGTTAATCCATTATCGGAAATTATTTGTAATCTTCGACAAGTAGAACAGTGAATGGAACAGGTAGACGATTGAAATCATTGTATATATTGCTTCTATATAGTATAAGAAACATATATGCAAAGCGTCCAAACAGTACAATTCGCCAATTTTTTGTTCTTCAAGTTTAAGTGAACAATGAGCCCCAATGGTTAATCCGTTATCGGAAATTATTTGTAACTTTCGACAAGAAGAACATTGAATGGAAAAGGTAGACGGTTGAAATCTTTGTATATATAGCTTCTATATAGTCTAAGAAACATATATGCAAAGCATCCAAAGAGTACCATTCGCCAATTTTTTGTTCTTCAAGTTTAAGTGAACAATGAGCCGCAATGGTTAATCCGTTATCGGAAATTATGTGTAACTTTCGACAAGAAGAACAATGAATGGAAAAGGTAGACGGTTGAAATCTTTGTATATATTGCTTCTATATAGTCTAAGAAACATATATGCAAAGCATCCAAACAGTACCATTCGCCAATTTTTTGTTCTTCAAGTTTAAGTGAACTACGATCCCCATTGTTAATCCCTTAACGGAAATTATTTGTAACTTTCGACAAGTAGAACAATGAATGGAACAGGTAGACGGTTGAATTCTTTGTATATGTTGCTTCTATATAGTCTAAGAAACATATATGCAAATCATCCAAACAGTACAATTCGCCAATTATTTGATCTTCAAGTTTAAGTGAACTACGAGCCCCATTGTTAATACTTTAACGGAAATTATTTGTAACTTGCGACAAGTAGAACAATGAATGGAACAGGTAGACGGTTGAAATCAATGTATATATTGCTTCTTTATAGTCTAAGAAACATATATGCAAATCATCCAAACAGTACAATTCGCCAATTTCTTGTTGTTCAAGTTTAAGTAAACTACGATCCCCATTGTTAATCCCTTAACGGAAATTATTTGTAACTTTCGACAAGTAGAACAATGAATGGAACAGGTAGACGGTTGAAATCTTTGTATATATTGCTTCTATATAGTCTAAGAAACATATATGCAAATCATTCAAACAGAACAATTCGCCAATTATTTGATCTTCAAGTTTAAGTGACCTACGAGCCCCATTGTTAATACTTTAACGGAAATTATTTGTAACTTGCGACAAGTAGAACAATGAATGGAACAGTTAGACGGTTGAAATATTTGTATATATTGCTTCTATATAGTCTACGAAACATATATGCAAAGCATCCAAACAGTACAATTCGCCCATTTTTTGTACTTCAAGTTTAAGTGAACTACGAGCCCCATTGTTAATACTTTAACGGAAATTAATTGTAACTTTCGACAAGTAGAACAATGAATGGAACAGGTAGACGGTTGAAATCTTTGTATATATTGCTTCTATATAGTCTAAGAAACATATATGCAAAGCATCCAAACAGTACAATTCGCCAATTTATTGTTCTTCAAGTTTAAGTGAACAACGAGCCCCATTGTTAATCCTTTAAAGGAAATTATTTGTAACTTTCGACAAGTAGAACAATGAATGGAACAGGTAGACGGTTGAAATCTTTGTATATATTGCTTCCATATAGTCTAAGAAACATGTACGCAAAGCATCCAAACAGTACAATTCTCCAATTTTTTGTTCTTCAAGTTTAAGTGAACAATGAGCCCCAATGGTTAATCCGTTATCGGAAATTATTTGTAACTTTCGACAAGTAAAACAATGAATGGAACAGGTAGATGGTTGAAATCTTTGTATATATTGCTCCTATATAGTCTAAGAAACATATATGCAAAGCATCCAAACAGTACAATTCGCCAATTTTTTGTTCTTCAAGTTTAAGTGAACAATGAGCCCCAATGGTTAATCCTTTTTCGGAAATTATTTGTAAATTTCGACAAGTAGAACAATGAATGGAACAGGTAGACGGTTGAAATCATTGTATATATTGCTTCTATATAGTCTAAGAAACATATATGCAAAGCATCCAAACAGTACAATTCGACAATATTTTGCTCTTCAAGTTTAAGTGAACTACGAGCCCCATTGTTAATCCTTTAAAGGAAATTATTTGTAAATTTCGGCAAGTAGAACAATGAATGGAATAGGTAGACGGTTGAAATCATTGTATATATTGCTTCTAAATAGTCTAAGAAACATATATGTAAAGCATCCAAACAGTACAATTCGCCAATTTTTTGTTCTTTAAGTTTAAGTAAACTACGATCCACATTGTTAATCCCTTAACGGAAATTATTTGTAATTTTCGACAAGTAGAACAATGAATGGAACAGGTAGACGGTTGAAATCTTTGTATATATTGCTTCTATATAGTCTAAGAAACATATATGCAAAGCATCCAAACAGTACAATTCGCCAATTTTTTGTTCTTCAAGTTTAAGTGAACAATGAGCCCCAATGGTTAATCCTTTATCGGAAATTATTTGTAAATTTCGACAAGTAGAACAATGAATGGAACAGGTAGCCGGTTGAAATCTTTGTATATATTGCTTCTATATAGTCTAAGAAACATATATGCAAAGCATCCAAACAGTACAATTCGACAATTTTTTGTTCTTCAAGTTTAGTGAACAATGAGCCCCAATGGTTAATCCTTTATCGGAAATTATTTGTAATTTTCGACAAGTAGAACAATGAATGGAACAGGTAGACGGTTGAAATCTTTGTATATATTGCTTCTATATAATCTAAGAAACATATATGCAAAGCATCCAAACAGTACCATTCGCCAATTTTTTGTTCTTCAAGTTTAAGTGAACTACGAGCCCCATTGTTAATACTTTAACGGAAATTATTTGTAACTTGCGAGAAGTAGAACAATGAATGGAACTGGTAGCCGGTTGAAATAAATGTATATATTGCTTCTATATAGTCTAAGAAACATATATGCAAAGCATCCAAACAGTACAATTCGCCAATTTTTTGTTCTTCAAGTTTAAGTAAACTACGATCCCCATTGTTAATCCCTTAACGGAAATTATTTGTAATTTTCGACAAGTAGAACAATGAATGGAACAGGTAGACGGTTGAAATCTTTGTATATATTGCTTCTATATAGTATAAGAAACATATATGCAAAGCATCCAAACAGTACCATTCGCCAATTTTTTGTTCTTCATGTTTAAGTGAACTACGAGCCCCATTGTTAATCCTTTAAAGGAAATTATTTGTAAATTTCGGCAAGTAGAACAATGAATGGAATAGGTAGACGGTTGTAATCATTGTATATATTGCTTCTATATAGTCTAAGAAACATATATGCAAATCATCCAAACAGTACAATTCGCCAATTATTTGATCTTCAAGTTTAAGTGAACAACGAGCCCCATTGTTAATCCTTTAAAGGAAATTATTTGTAAATTTCGGCACGTAGAACAATGAATGGAATAGGTAGACGGTTGAAATCATTGTATATATTGCTTCTATATAGTCTAAGAAACATATATGCAAATCATCCAAACAGTACAATTCGCCAATTTCTTGTTCTTCAAGTTTAAGTAAACTACGATCCCCATTGTTAATCCCTTAACGGAAATTATTTGTAACTTGCGACAAGTAGAACAATGAATGGAACAGGTAGACGGTTGAAATCAATGTATATATTGCTTCTTTATAGTCTAAGAAACATATATGCAAAGCATCCAAACAGTACCATTCGCCAATTTTTTGTTCTTCAAGTTTAAGTGAACAATGTGCCCCAATGGTTAATCCTTTATCGGAAATTATTTGTAATTTTCAACAAGTAGAACAATGAATGGAACAGGTAGCCGGTTGAAATCTTTGTATATATTGCTTCTATGTAGTCTAAGAAACATATGTGCAAAGCATCCAAACAGTACAATTCGCCAATTTTTTGTTCTTCAAGTTTAGTGAACAATGAGCCCCAATGGTTAATCCTTTATCGTAAATTATTTGTAATTTTCGACAAGTAGAACAATGAATGGAACAGGTAGACGGTTGAAATCTTTGTATATATTGCTTCTATATAATCTAAGAAACATATATGCAAAGCATCCAAACAGTACCATTCGCCAATTTTTTGTTCTTCAAGTTTAAGTGAACTACGAGCCCCATTGTTAATACTTTAACGGAAATTATTTGTAACTTGCGAGAAGTAGAACAATGAATGGAACTGGTAGCCGGTTGAAATAAATGTATATATTGCTTCTATATAGTCTAAGAAACATATATGCAAAGCATCCAAACAGTACAATTCGCCAATTTATTGTTCTTCAAGTTTAAGTGAACAACGAGCCCCATTGTTAATCCTTTAAAGGAAATTATTTGTAACTTTCGACAAGTAGAACAATGAATGGAACAGGTAGACGTTTGAAATCTTTGTATATATTGCATCTATATAGTATAAGAAACATATATGCAAAGCATCCAAACAGTACCATTCGCCTATTTTTTGTTCTTCATGTTTAAGTGAACTACGAGCCCCATTGTTAATCCTTTAAAGGAAATTATTTGTAAATTTCGGCAAGTAGAACAATGAATGGAATAGGTAGACGGTTGAAATCATTGTATATATTGCTTCTATATAGTCTAAGAAACATATATGCAAATCATCCAAACAGTACAATTCGCCAATTATTTGATCTTCAAGTTTAAGTGAACAACGAGCCCCATTGTTAATCCTTTAAAGGAAATTATTTGTAAATTTCGGCAAGTAGAACAATGAATGGAATAGGTAGACGGTTGAAATCATTGTATATATTGCTTCTATATAGTCTAAGAAACATATATGCAAATCATCCAAACAGTACAATTCTCCAATTTTTTGTTCTTCAAGTTTAAGTGAACTACGAGCCACATTGTTAATCCTTTAAAGGAAATTATTTGTAAATTTCGACAAGTAGAACACTGAATGGAAAAGGTAGACGGTTGAAATCTTTGTATATATTGCTTCTATATAGTCTAAGAAACATATATGCAAAGCATCCAAACAGTACCATTCGCCAATTTTTTGTTCTTCAAGTTTAAGTGAACAATGTGCCCCAATGGTTAATCCTTTATCGGAAATTATTTGTAACTTTCGACAAGTAGAACAATGAATCGAACAGGTAGACGGTTGAAATCTTTGTATATATTGCTTCTATATAATCTAAAAAACTTATATGCAAAGCATCCAAACAGTACAATTCGCCAATTTTTTGTTCTTCAAGTTTAAGTGAACAATGAGCCCCAATGGTTAGTCCTTTATCGGTAATTATTTGTAACTTTCGACAAGTAGAACAATGAATGGAACAGGTAGACGGTTGAAATCATTGTATATATTGCTTCCATATAGTTTAAGAAACATGTACGCAAAGCATCCAAACAGTACCATCCGCCAATTTTTTGTCCTTCAAGTTTAAGTGAACAATGAGCCCCATTGTTAATCCTTTATCGGAAATTATTTGTAACTTTCGACAAGTAGAACAATGAATGGAACAGGTAGACGGTTGAAATCTTTATATATATTGCTTCTATATAGTCTAAGAAACATATATGCAAAGCGTCCAAACAGTACAATTCGCCAATTATTTGATCTTCAATTTTAAGTGAACTACGAGCCCCATTGTTAATACTTTAACGGAAATTGTTTGTAACTTGCGACAAGTAGAACAATGAATGGAACAGGTAGCCGGTTGAAATCAATGTATATATTGCTTCTATATAGTCTAAGAAACATATATGCAAAGCATCCAAACAGTACCATTCGCCAATTTTTTGTTCTTCAAGTTTAAGTGAACGACGAGCCCCATTGTTAATCCTTTAAAGGAAATTATTTGTAAATTTCGACAAGTAGAACAATGATTGGAACACGTAGACGGTTGAAATCTTTGTATATATTGCTTCCATATAGTCTAAGAAACATGTACGCAAAGCATCCAAACAGTACCATTCGCCAATTTTTTGTTCTTCAAGTTTAAGTGAACAATGAGCCCCAATGGTTAATCCTTTATCGGAAATTATCTGTAATTTTCGACAAGTAGAACAATGAATGGAACTGGTAGACGGGTGAAATCTTTCTATATATTGCTTCTAAATAGTCTAAGAACACATCTATGTAAAGCATCCAAACAGTACAATTCGCCAATTTTTTGTTCTTCAAGATTAAGTGAACTACGAGCCCCATTGTTAATCCTTTAACGGAAATTAATTGTAACTTTCTACAAGTAGAACAATGATTGGAACACGTAGACGGTTGAAATCTTTGTATATATTGCTTCCATATAGTCTAAGAAACATATATGCAAAGCATCCAAACAGTACCATTCGCCAATTTTTTGTTCTTCAAGTTTAAGTGAACAATGAGCCCCAATGGTTAATCCTTTATCGGAAATTATTTGTAAATTTCGACAAGTAAAACAATGATTGGAACACGTAGACGGTTGAAATCTTTGTATATATTGCTTCCATATAGTATAAGAAACATATATGCAAAGCATCCAAACAGTACAATTCGCCAATTTTTTGTTCTTCAAGTTTAAGTGAACAATGAGCCCCAATGGTTAATCCTTTATCGGAAATTATTTGTAAATTTCGACAAGTAGAACAATGAATGGAACAGGTAGCCGGTTGAAATCTTTGTATATATTGCTTCTATGTAGTCTAAGAAACATATATGCAAAGCATCCAAACAGTACCATTCGCTAATTTTTTGTTCTTCAAGTTTAAGTGAACAATGAGCCCCAATGGTTAATCCTTTATCGGAAATTATTTGTAATTTTCGACAAGTAGAACAATGAATGGAACAGTTAGACGGTTGAAATATTTGTATATATTGCTTCTATATAGTCTACGAAACATATATGCAAAGCGTCCAAACAGTACAATTCGCCAATTATTTGATCTTCAAGTTTAAGTGAACTACCAGCCCCATTGTTAATACTTTAACGGAAATTATTTGTAACTTGCGACATGTAGAACAATGAATGGAACAGGTAGCCGGTTGAAATCTTTGTATATATTGCTTCTATATAGTCTAAGAAACATATAAGCAAAGCATCCAAACAGTACAATTCGCCAATTTTTTGTTCTTCAAGTTTAAGTGAACAATGAGCCCCAATGGTTAATCCTTTATCGGTAATTATTTGTAACTTTCGACAAGTAGAACAATGAATGGAACAGGTAGACGGTTGAAATCCTTGTATATATTGCGTCTATATAATCTAAGAAACATATATGCAAAGCATCCAAACAGTACCATTCGCCAATTTTTTGTTCTTCAAGTTTAAGTGAACTACGAGCCCCATTGTTAATCTTTAACGGAAATTAATTGTAACTTTCTACAAGTAGAAAAATGATTGGAACACACAGACGGTTGAAATCTTTGTATATATTGCTTCCATATAGTCTAAGAAACATATATGCAAAGCATCCAAACAGTACCATTCGCCAATTTTTTGTTCTTCAAGTTATAGTGAACTACGAGCCCCGTTGTTAATCTTTAACGGAAATTAATTGTAACTTTCTACAAGTAGAAAAATGATTGGAACACACAGACGGTTGAAATCTTTGTATATATTGCTTCCATATAGTCTAAGAAACATATATGCAAAGCATCCAAACAGTACCATTCGCCAATTATTTGATCTTCAAGTTTAAGTGGACTGCGAGTCCCATTGTTGATACTTTAACGGAATTTATTTGTAACTTGCGACAAGTAGAACAATGAATAGTACAGGTAGACGGGTGAAATCTTTCTATATATTGCTTCTAAATAGTCTAAGAAACATATATGCAAAGCATCCAAACAGTACAATTCGCTAATTTTTTGTTCTTCAAGTTTAAGTGAACTACGAGCCCCATTGTTAATCCTTTAACGGAAATTAATTGTAACTTTCGACAAGTAGAACAATGAATGGAACACGTAGACGGTTGAAATCTTTGTATATATTGCTTCCATATAGTATAAGAAACATATATGCAAAGCATCCAAACAGTACAATTCGCCAATTTTTTGTTCTTCAAGTTTAAGTGAACAATGAGCCCCAATGGTTAATCCTTTAAAGGAAATTATTTGTAAATTTCGACAAGTAGAACAATGATTGGAACACGAAGACGGTTGAAATCTTTGTATATATTGCTTCCATATAGTCTAAGAAACATGTACGCAAAGCATCCAAAAAGTACCATTCGCCAATTTTTTGTTCTTCAAGTTTAAGTGAACAATGAGCCCCAATGGTTAATCCTTTATCGGAAATTATTTGTAATTTTCGACAAGTAGAACAATGAATGGAACAGGTAGACGGTTGAAATCTTTGTGTATATTGCTTCTATATAATCTAAGAAACATATATGCAAAGCATCCAAACAGTACCAATCGCCAATTTTTTGTTCTTCAAGTTTAAGTGAACAATGAGACCCATTGTGAATCCTTTATCGGAAATTATTTGTAACTTTCGACAAGTAGAACAATGAATGGAACAGGTAGACGGGTGAAATCATTGTATATATTGCTTCTATATAGTCTAAGAAACATATATGCAAAGCATCCAAACAGTACCATTCGCCAATTATTTGATCTTCAAGTTTAAGTGGACTACGAGTCCCATTGTTGATACTTTAACGGAAATTATTTGTAACTTGCGACAAGTAGAACAATGAATAGTACAGGTAGACGGGTGAAATCTTTCTATATATTGCTTCTAAATAGTCTAAGAAACATATATGCAAAGCATCCAAACAGTACAATTCGCCAATTTTTTGTTCTTCAAGTTTAAGTGAACTACGAGCCCCATTGTTAATCCTTTAACGGAAATTAATTGTAACTTTCGACAAGTAGAACAATGAATGGAACACGTAGACGGATGAAATCTTTGTATATATTGCTTCTATATAGTATAAGAAACATATATGCAAAGCATCCAAACAGTACAATTCGCCAATTTTTTGTTCTTCAAGTTTAAGTGAACAATGAGCCCCAATGGTTAGTCCTTTATCGGTAATTATTTGTAACTTTCGACTAGTAGAACAATGAATGGAACAGGTAGACGGTTGAAATCATTGTATATATTGCTTCCATATAGTTTAAGAAACATGTACGCAAAGCATCCAAACAGTACCATTCGCCAATTTTTTGTCCTTCAAGTTTAAGTGAACAATGAGCCCCATTGTTAATCCTTTATCGGAAATTATTTGTAACTTTCGACAAGTAGAACAATGAATGGAACAGGTAGACGGTTGAAATCTTTATATATATTGCTTCTATATAGTCTAAGAAACATATATGCAAAGCGTCCAAACAGTACAATTCGCCAATTATTTGATCTTCAATTTTAAGTGAACTACGAGCCCCATTGTTAATACTTTAACGGAAATTATTTGTAACTTTCGACAAGTAGAACAATGAATGGAACAGGTAGCCGGTTGAAATGAATGTATATATTGCTTCTATATAGTCTACGAAACATATATGCAAAGAATCGAAACAGTACCATTCGCCAATTTTTTGTTCTTCAAGTTTAAGTGAACGACGAGCCCCATTGTTAATCCTTTAAAGGAAATTATTTATAAATTTCGACAAGTAGAACAATGATTGGAACACGTAGACGGTTGAAATCTTTGTATATATTGCTTCCATATAGTCTAAGAAACATGTACGCAAAGCATCCAAACAGTACCATTCGCCAATTTTTTGTCCTTCAAGTTTAAGTGAACAATGAGCCCCATTGTTAATCCTTTATCGGAAATTATTTGCAACTTTCGACAAGTAGAACAATGAATCGAACAGGTAGACGGTTGAAATCTTTGTATATATTGCTTCTATATAATCTAAAAAACATATATGCAAAGCATCCAAACAGTACAATTCGCCAATTTTTTGTTCTTCAAGTTTAAGTGAACAATGAGCCCCAATGGTTAGTCCTTTATCGGTAATTACTTGTAACTTTCGACAAGTAGAACAATGAATGGAACAGGTAGACGGTTAAAATCATTGTATATATTGCTTCCATATAGTTTAAGAAACATGTACGCAAAGCATCCAAGCAGTACCATTCGCCAATTTTTTGTCCTTCAAGTTTAAGTGAACAATGAGCCCCATTGTTAATCCTTTATCGGAAATTATTTGTAACTTTCGACAAGTAGAACAATGAATGGAACAGGTAGACGGTTGAAATCTTTATATATATTGCTTCTATATAGTCTAAGAAACATATATGCAAAGCGTCCAAACAGTACAATTCGCCAATTATTTGATCTTCAATTTTAAGTGAACTACGAGCCCCATTGTTAATACTTTAACGGAAATTATTTGTAACTTGCGACAAGTAGAACAATGAATGGAACAGGTAGCCGGTTGAAATAAATGTATATATTGCTTCTATATAGTCTAAGAAACATATATGCAAAGCATCCAAACAGTACCATTCGCCAATTTTTTGTTCTTCAAGTTTAAGTGAACGACGAGCCCCATTGTTAATCCTTTAAAGGAAATTATTTGTAAATTTCGACAAGTAGAACAATGATTGGAACACGTAGACGGTTGAAATCTTTGTATATATTGCTTCCATATAATCTAAGAAACATGTACGCAAAGCATCCAAACAGTACCATTCGCCAATTTTTTGTCCTTCAAGTTTAAGTGAACTACGAGCCCCATTGTTAATCCTTTAAAGGAAATTATTTGTAAATTTCGGCAAGTAGAACAATGAATGGAATAGGTAGACGCTTGAAATCATTGTATATATTGCTTCTATATAGTCTAAGAAACATATATGCAAAGCATCCAAACAGTAAAATTCGCCAATTTCTTGTTCTTCAAGTTTAAGTAAAGTACGATCCCCATTGTTAATCCCTTAACGGAAATTATTTGTAACTTTCGACAAGTAGAACAATGAATGGAACAGGTAGACGGTTGAAATCATTGTATATATTGCTTCTATATAGTCTAAGAAACATATATGCAAATCAGCCAAACAGTACAATTCGCCAATTATTTGATCTTCAAGTTTAAGTGAACTACGAGCCCCATTGTTAATCCTTTAAAGGAAATTATTTGTAAATTTCGACATGTAGAACAATGATTGGAACACGTACACTGTTGAAATCTTTGTATATATTGCTTCCATATAGTCTAAGAAACATGTACGCAAAGTATCCAAACAGTACCATTGGCCAATTTTTTGTTCTTCAAGTTTAAGTGAACAATGAGCCCCAATGGTTAATCCTTTATCGGAAATTATTTGTAATTTTCGACAAGTAGAACAATGAATGGAACAGGTAGACGGTTGAAATATTTGTATATATTGCTTCTAAATAATCTAAGAAACATATATGCAAAGCATCCAAACAGTACCATTCGCCAATTTTTTGTTCTTCAAGTTTAAGTGAACAATAAGCCCCAATGGTTAATCCTTTAAAGGAAATTATTTGTAAATTTCGACATGTAGAACAATGATTGGAACACGAAGACGGTTGAAATCTTTGTATATATTGCTTCCATATAGTCTAAGAAACATGTACGCAAAGCATCCAAACAGTACCATTCGCCAACTTTTTGTTCTTCAAGTTTAAGTGAACTACGAGCTCCATTGTTAATCCATTAAAGGAAATAATTTGTAAATTTGCGACAAGTAGAGCAATGAATGGAATCGGTAGACGGTTGAAATCATTGTATATATTGCTTCTATATAGTCTAAGAAACATATATGCAAAGCATCCAAACAGTACCATTCGCAATTTTTTTGTTCTTCGAGTTTAAGTGAACAACGAGCCCCATTGTTAATCCTTTAAAGGAAGTTATTTGTAAATTTCGACAAGTAGAACAATGATTGGAACACGTAGACGGTTGAAATCTTTGTATATATTGCTTCCATATAGTCTAAGAAACATGTACGCAAAGCATCCAAACAGTACCATTCGCAAATTTTTTGTTCTTCAAGTTTAAGTGAACAATGAGCCCCAATGGTTAATCCTTTATCGGAAATTATTTGTCATTTTCGACAAGTAGAACAATGAATGGAACAGGTAGACGGTTGAAATCTTTGTATATATTGCTTCTATATAATCTAAGAAACATATATGCAAAGCATCCAAACAGTACCATTCGCCAATTTTTTGTTCTTCAAGTTTAAGTGAACAACGAGCCCCATTGATAATCATGAAACGGAAATTATTTGTAACTTTTTACAAGTAGAACAATGAATAGAACAGGCAGACGGTTGAAATATTTGTATATATTGCTTCTATATAATATAAGGAACATATATTCAAAGCATCCAAACAGTACCATTCGCCAATTTCTTGTTCTTCAAGTTTAAGTAAAGTACGATCCCCATTGTTAATCCCTTAACGGAAATTATTTGTAACTTTCGACAAGTAGAACAATGAATGGAACAGGTAGACGGTTGAAATCATTGTATATATTGCTTCTATATAGTCTAAGAAACATATATGCAAATCAGCCAAACAGTACAATTCGCCAATTCTTTGATCTTCAAGTTTAAGTGAACTACGAGCCCCATTGTTAATCGGTTAAAGGAAATTATTTGTAAATTTCGACAAGTAGAACAATGATTGGAACACGTAGACGGTTGAAATCTTAGTATATATTGCTTCCATATAGTCTAAGAAACATGTACGCAAAGCATCCAAACAGTACCATTCGCCAATTTTTTGTTCTTCAAGTTTAAGTGAACTACGAGCCCCATTGTTAATCCAATAAAGGAAATAATTTGTAAATTTGCGACAAGTAGAGCAATGAATGGAATCGGTAGACGGTTGAAATCATTGTATATATTGCTTCTATATAGTCTAAGAAACATATATGCAAAGCATCCAAACAGTACCATTCGCAATTTTTTTGTTCTTCAAGTTTAAGTGAACAATGAGCCCCAATGGTTAATCCATTAAAGGAAATAATTTGTAAATTTGCGACAAGTAGAGCAATGAATGGAATCGGTAGACGGTTGAAATCATTGTATATATTGCTTCTATATAGTCTAAGAAACATATATGCAAAGCATCCAAACAGTACCATTCGCAATTTTTTTGTTCTTCAAGTTTAAGTGAACAACGAGCCCCATTGTTAATCCTTTAAAGGAAGTTATTTGTAAATTTCGACAAGTAGAACAATGATTGGAACACGTAGACGGTTGAAATCATTGTATATATTGCTTCTAAATAGTCTAAGAAACATATATGCAAAGCGTCCAAACAGTACAATTCGCCAATTATTTGATCTTCAAGTTTAAGTGAACTACGAGCCCCATTGTTAACACTTTAACGGAAATTAATTGTAACTTTCGACAAGTAGAACAATGAATGGAACACGTAGACGGTTGAAATCTTTGTATATATTGCTTCTATATAGTATAAGAAACATATATGCAAAGCATCCAAACAGTACAATTCGCCAATTTTTTGTTCTTCAAGTTTAAGTGAACAATGAGCCCCAATGGTTAATCCTTTAAAGGAAATTATTTGTAAATTTCGACAAGTAGAACAATGATTGGAACACGAAGACGGTTGAAATCTTTGTATATATTGCTTCCATATAGTCTAAGAAAGATGTACGCAAGGCATCCAAACAGTACCATTCGCCAATTTTTTGTTCTTCATGTTTAAGTGAACAATGAGCCCCAATGGTTAATCCTTTATCGGAAATTATTTGTAATTTTCGACAAGTAGAACAATGAATGGAACAGGTAGACGGTTGAAATCTTTGTGTATATTGCTTCTATATAATCTAAGAAACATATATGCAAAGCATCCAAACAGTACCATTCGCCAATTTTTTGTTCTTCAAGTTTAAGTGAACAACGAGCCCCATTGATAATCATGAAACGGAAATTATTTGTAACTTTTTACAAGTAGAACAATGAATGGAACAGGTAGACGGTTGAAATCTTTGTGTATATTGCTTCTATATAATCTAAGAAACATATATTCAAAGCATCCAAACAGTACCATTCGCCAATTTTTTGTCCTTCAAGTTTAAGTGAACTACGAGCCCCATTGTTAATCCTTTAAAGGAAATTATTTGTAAATTTCGGCAAGTAGAACAATGAATGGAATAGGTAGACGGTTGAAATCATTGTATATATTGCTTCTATATAGTCTAAGAAACATATATGCAAAGCATCCAAACAGTAAAATTCGCCAATTTCTTGTTCTTCAAGTTTAAGTAAAGTACGATCCCCATTGTTAATCCCTTAACGGAAATTATTTGTAACTTTCGACAAGTAGAACAATGAATGGAACAGGTAGACGGTTGAAATCATTGTATATATTGCTTCTATATAGTCTAAGAAACATATATGCAAATCAGCCAAACAGTACAATTCGCCAATTATTTGATCTTCAAGTTTAAGTGAACTACGAGCCCCATTGTTAATCCTTTAAAGGAAATTATTTGTAAATTTCGACATGTAGAACAATGATTGGAACACGTACACTGTTGAAATCTTTGTATATATTGCTTCCATATAGTCTAAGAAACATGTGCGCAAAGTATCCAAACAGTACCATTGGCCAATTTTTTGTTCTTCAAGTTTAAGTGAACAATGAGCCCCAATGGTTAATCCTTTATCGGAAATTATTTGTAATTTTCGACAAGTAGAACAATGAATGGAACAGGTAGACGGTTGAAATATTTGTATATATTGCTTCTATATAATCTAAGAAACATATATGCAAAGCATCCAAACAGTACCATTCGCCAATTTTTTGTTCTTCAAGTTTAAGTGAACAATAAGCCCCAATGGTTAATCCTTTAAAGGAAATTATTTGTAAATTTCGACAAGTAGAACAATGATTGGAACACGAAGACGGTTGAAATCTTTGTATATATTGCTTCCATATAGTCTAAGAAACATGTACGCAAAGCATCCAAACAGTACCATTCGCCAACTTTTTGTTCTTCAAGTTTAAGTGAACTACGAGCTCCATTGTTAATCCATTAAAGGAAATAATTTGTAAATTTGCGACAAGTAGAGCAATGAATGGAATCGGTAGACGGTTGAAATCATTGTATATATTGCTTCTATATAGTCTAAGAAACATATATGCAAAGCATCCAAACAGTACCATTCGCAATTTTTTTGTTCTTCGAGTTTAAGTGAACAACGAGCCCCATTGTTAATCCTTTAAAGGAAGTTATTTGTAAATTTCGACAAGTAGAACAATGATTGGAACACGTAGACGGTTGAAATCTTTGTATATATTGCTTCCATATAGTCTAAGAAACATGTACGCAAAGCATCCAAACAGTACCATTCGCCAATTTTTTGTTCTTCAAGTTTAAGTGAACAATGAGCCCCAATGGTTAATCCTTTATCGGAAATTATTTGTCATTTTCGACAAGTAGAACAATGAATGGAACAGGTAGACGGTTGAAATCTTTGTATATATTGCTTCTATATAATCTAAGAAACATATATGCAAAGCATCCAAACAGTACCATTCGCCAATTTTTTGTTCTTCAAGTTTAAGTGAACAACGAGCCCCATTGATAATCATGAAACGGAAATTATTTGTAACTTTTTACAAGTAGAACAATGAATAGAACAGGCAGACGGTTGAAATATTTGTATATATTGCTTCTATATAATATAAGGAACATATATTCAAAGCATCCAAACAGTACCATTCGCCAATTTCTTGTTCTTCAAGTTTAAGTAAAGTACGATCCCCATTGTTAATCCCTTAACGGAAATTATTTGTAACTTTCGACAAGTAGAACAATGAATGGAACAGGTAGACGGTTGACATCATTGTATATATTGCTTCTATATAGTCTAAGAAACATATATGCAAATCAGCCAAACAGTACAATTCGCCAATTCTTTGATCTTCAAGTTTAAGTGAACTACGAGCCCCATTGTTAATCGGTTAAAGGAAATTATTTGTAAATTTCGACAAGTAGAACAATGATGGGAACACGTAGACGGTTGAAATCTTAGTATATATTGCTTCCATATAGTCTAAGAAACATGTACGCAAAGCATCCAAACAGTACCATTCGCCAATTTTTTGTTCTTCAAGTTTAAGTGAACTACGAGCCCCATTGTTAATCCAATAAAGGAAATAATTTGTAAATTTGCGACAAGTAGAGCAATGAATGGAATCGGTAGACGGTTGAAATCATTGTATATATTGCTTCTATATAGTCTAAGAAACATATATGCAAAGCATCCAAACAGTACCATTCGCAATTTTTTTGTTCTTCAAGTTTAAGTGAACAACGAGCCCCATTGTTAATCCTTTAAAGGAAGTTATTTGTAAATTTCGACAAGTAGAACAATGATTGGAACACGTAGACGGTTGAAATCTTTGTATATATTGCTTCCATATAGTCTAAGAAACATGTACGCAATGCATCCAAACAGTACCATTCGCCTATTTTTTGTTCTTCAAGTTTAAGTGAACAATGAGCCCCAATGGTTAATCCTTTATCGGAAATTATTTGTCATTTTCGACAAGTAGAACAATGAATGGAACAGGTAGACGGTTGAAATCTTTGTATATATTGCTTCTATATAATCTAAGAAACATATATGCAAAGCATCCAAACAGTACCATTCGCCAATTTTTTGTTCTTCAAGTTTAAGTGAACAACGAGCCCCATTGATAATCATGAAACGGAAATTATTTGTAACTTTTTACAAGTAGAACAATGAATAGAACAGGTAGACTGCTGAAATATTTGTATATATTGCTTCTATATAATATAAGAAACATATATTCAAAGCATCCAAACAGTACCATTCGCCAATTTTTTGTTCTTCAAGTTTAAGTGAACTACGAGCCCCATTGTTAATCCTTTAAAGGAAATTATTTGTAAATTTCGGCAAGTAGAACAATGAATGGAATAGGTAGACAGTTGAAACCATTGTATATATTGCTTCTATCTAGTCTAAGAAACATATATGCAAAGCATCCAAACAGTACAATTCGCCAATTTCTTGTTCTTCAAGTTTAAGTAAAGTACGATCCCCATTGTTAATCCCTTAACGGAAATTATTTGTAACTTTCGACAAGTAGAACAATGAATGGAACAGGTAGACGGCTGAAATATTTGTATATATTGCTTCTATATAATATAAGAAACATATATTCAAAGCATCCAAACAGTACCATTCGCCAATTTTTTGTTCTTCAAGTTTAAGTGAACTACGAGCCCCATTGTTAATCCTTTAAAGGAAATTATTTGTAAATTTCGACATGTAGAACAATGATTGGAACACGTACACTGTTGAAATCTTTGTATATATTGCTTCCATATAGTCTAAGAAACATGTACGCAAAGTATCCAAACAGTACCATTGGCCAATTTTTTGTTCTTCAAGTTTAAGTGAACAATGAGCCCCAATGGTTAATCCTTTATCGGAAATTATTTGTAATTTTCGACAAGTAGAACAATGAATGGAACAGGTAGACGGTTGAAATATTTGTATATATTGCTTCTATATAATCTAAGAAACATATATGCAAAGCATCCAAACAGAACCATTCGCCAATTTTTTGTTCTTCAAGTTTAAGTGAACAATAAGCCCCAATGGTTAATCCTTTAAAGGAAATTATTTGTAAATTTCGACAAGTAGAACAATGATTGGAACACGAAGACGGTTGAAATCTTTGTATATATTGCTTCCATATAGTCTAAGAAACATGTACGCAAAGCATCCAAACAGTACCATTCGCCAACTTTTTGTTCTTCAAGTTTAAGTGAACTACGAGCCCCATTGTTAATCCATTAAAGGAAATAATTTGTAAATTTGCGACAAGTAGAGCAATGAATGGAATCGGTAGACGGTTGAAATCATTGTATATATTGCTTCTATATAGTCTAAGAAACATATATGCAAAGCATCCAAACAGTACCATTCGCAATTTTTTTGTTCTTCGAGTTTAAGTGAACAACGAGCCCCATTGTTAATCCTTTAAAGGAAGTTATTTGTAAATTTCGACAAGTAGAACAATGATTGGAACACGTAGACGGTTGAAATCTTTGTATATATTGCTTCCATATAGTCTAAGAAACATGTACGCAAAGCATCCAAACAGTACCATTCGCCAATTTTTTGTTCTTCAAGTTTAAGTGAACAATGAGCCCCAATGGTTAATCCTTTATCGGAAATTATTTGTCATTTTCGACAAGTAGAACAATGAATGGAACAGGTAGACGGTTGAAATCTTTGTATATATTGCTTCTATATAATCTAAGAAACATATATGCAAAGCATCCAAACAGTACCATTCGCCAATTTTTTGTTCTTCAAGTTTAAGTGAACAACGAGCCCCATTGATAATCATGAAACGGAAATTATTTGTAACTTTTTACAAGCAGAACAATGAATAGAACAGGTAGACGGTTGAAATATTTGTATATATTGCTTCTATATAATATAAGAAACATATATTCAAAGCATCCAAACAGTACCATTCGCCAATTTCTTGTTCTTCAAGTTTAAGTAAAGTACGATCCCCATTGTTAATCCCTTAACGGAAATTATTTGTAACTTTCGACAAGTAGAACAATAAAATGGAACAGGTAGACGGTTGAAATCATTGTATATATTGCTTCTATATAGTCTAAGAAACATATATGCAAATCAGCCAAACAGTACAATTCGCCAATTCTTTGATCTTCAAGTTTAAGTGAACTACGAGCCCCATTGTTAATCGGTTAAAGGAAATTATTTGTAAATTTCGACAAGTAGAACAATGATTGGAACACGTAGACGGTTGAAATCTTAGTATATATTGCTTCCATATAGTCTAAGAAACATGTACGCAAAGCATCCAAACAGTACCATTCGCCAATTTTTTGTTCTTCAAGTTTAAGTGAACTACGAGCCCCATTGTTAATCCAATAAAGGAAATAATTTGTAAATTTGCGACAAGTAGAGCAATGAATGGAATCGGTAGACGGTTGAAATCATTGTATATATTGCTTCTATATAGTCTAAGAAACATATATGCAAAGCATCCAAACAGTACCATTCGCAATTTTTTTGTTCTTCAAGTTTAAGTGAACAACGAGCCCCATTGTTAATCCTTTAAAGGAAGTTATTTGTAAATTTCGACAAGTAGAACAATGATTGGAACACGTAGACGGTTGAAATCTTTGTATATATTGCTTCCATATAGTCTAAGAAACATGTACGCAAAGCATCCAAACAGTACCATTCGCCAATTTTTTGTTCTTCAAGTTTAAGTGAACAACGAGCCCCATTGATAATCATGAAACGGAAATTATTTGTAACTTTTTACAAGTAGAACAATGAATAGAACAGGTAGACGGTTGAAATATTTGTATATATTGCTTCTATATAATATAAGAAACATATATTCAAAGCATCCAAACAGTACCATTCGTCAATTTTTTGTTCTTCAAGTTTAAGTGAACTACGAGCCCCATTGTTAATCCATTAAAGGAAATAATTTGTAAATTTGCGACAAGTAGAGCAATGAATGGAATCGGTAGACGGTTGAAATCATTGTATATATTGCTTCTATATAGTCTAAGAAACATATATGCAAAGCATCCAAACAGTACCATTCGCAATTTTTTTGTTCTTCAAGTTTAAGTGAACAACGAGCCCCATTGTTAATCCTTTAAAGGAAGTTATTTGTAAATTTCGACAAGTAGAACAATGATTGGAACACGTAGACGGTTGAAATCTTTGTATATATTGCTTCCATATAGTCTAAGAAACATGTACGCAAAGCATCCAAACATTACCATTCGCCAATTTTTTGTTCTTCAAGTTTAAGTGAACAATGAGCCCCAATGGTTAATCCTTTATCGGAAATTATTTGTCATTTTCGACAAGTAGAACAATGAATGGAACAGGTAGACGGTTGAAATCTTTGTATATATTGCTTCTATATAATCTAAGAAACATATATGCAAAGCATCCAAACAGTACCATTCGCCAATTTTTTGTTCTTCAAGTTTAAGTGAACAACGAGCCCCATTGATAATCATGAAACGGAAATTATTTGTAACTTTTTACAAGTAGAACAATGAATAGAACAGGTAGACGGCTGAAATATTTGTATATATTGCTTCTATATAATCTAAGAAACATATATGCAAAGCATGCAAACAGTACCATTCGCCAATTTTTTGTTCTTCAAGTTTATGTGAACAACGAGCCCCATTGATAATCATGAAACGGAAATTATTTGTAACTTTTTACAAGTAGAACAATGAATAGAACAGGTAGACGGTTGAAATATTTGTATATATTGCTTCTATATAATATAAGAAACATATATTCAAAGCATCCAAACAGTACCATTCGTCAATTTTTTGTTCTTCAAGTTTAAGTGAACTACGAGCCCCATTGTTAATCCTTTATCGGAAATTATTTGTAATTTTCGACAAGTACAACAATGAATGGAACAGGTAGACGGTTGAAATCTTTGTATATATTGCTTCTATATAATCTAAGAAACATATATGCAAAGCATGCAAACAGTACAATTCGCCAATTTTTTGTTCTTCAAGTTTAAGTGATCAACGAGCCCCATTGATAATCATGAAACGGAAATTATTTGTAACTTTCTACAAGTAGAACACTGAATAGAACAGGTAGACGGTTGAAATCTTTGTATATGTTGCTTCTATATAGTCTACGAAACCTATATGCAAAGCATCTAAACAGTAACAATCTCCAATTTTTTGATCTTCAAGTTTAAGTGAACAATGAGCCCCCATGGTTAATCCTTTATCGGAAATTATTTGTAACTTTCGACAAGTAGAACAATGATTGGAACACGAAGACGGTTGAAATCTTTGTATATATTGCTTCCATATAGTCTAAGAAACATGTACGCAAAGCATCCAAACAGTACCATTCGCCAATTTTTTGTTCTTCTAGTTTAAGTGAACAACGAGCCCCATTGTTAATCCTTTATCGGAAATTATTTGTAACTTTCGACAAGTAGAACAATGATTGGAACACGAAGACGGTTGAAATCTTTGTATATATTGCTTCCATATAGTCTAAGAAACATGTACGCAAAGCATCCACACAGTACCATTCGCCAATTTTTTGTTCTTCTAGTTTAAGTGAACAATGAGCCCCAATGGTTAATCCTTTATCGGAAATTATTTGTAATTTTCGACAAGTAGAACAGTGAATGGAACAGGTAGACGATTGAAATCTTTGTATATATTGCTTCTATATAGTATAAGAAACATATATGCAAAGCGTCCAAACAGTACAATTCGCCAATTTTTTGTTCTTCAAGTTTAAGTGAACAATGAGCCCCATTGTTAATCCTTTAAAGGAAATTATTTGTAAATTTCGGCAAGTAGAACAATGAATGGAATAGGTAGACGGTTGAAATCATTGTATATATTGCTTCTATATAGTCTAAGAAACATATATGCAAATCATCCAAACAGTACAATTCTCCAATTTTTTGTTCTTCAAGTTTAAGTGAACAATGAGCCCCAATGGTTAATCCATTAAAGGAAATAATTTGTAAATTTGCGACAAGTAGAGCAATGAATGGAATCGGTAGACGGTTGAAATCATTGTATATATTGCTTCTATATAGTCTAAGAAACATATATGCAAAGCATCCAAACAGTACCATTCGCAATTTTTTTGTTCTTCAAGTTTAAGTGAACAACGAGCCCCATTGTTAATCCTTTAAAGGAAGTTATTTGTAAATTTCGACAAGTAGAACAATGATTGGAACACGTAGACGGTTGAAATCTTTGTATATATTGCTTCCATATAGTCTAAGAAACATGTACGCAATGCATCCAAACAGTACCATTCGCCTATTTTTTGTTCTTCAAGTTTAAGTGAACAATGAGCCCCAATGGTTAATCCTTTATCGGAAATTATTTGTCATTTTCGACAAGTAGAACAATGAATGGAACAGGTAGACGGTTGAAATCTTTGTATATATTGCTTCTATATAATCTAAGAAACATATATGCAAAGCATCCAAACAGTACCATTCGCCAATTTTTTGTTCTTCAAGTTTAAGTGAACAACGAGCCCCATTGATAATCATGAAACGGAAATTATTTGTAACTTTTTACAAGTAGAACAATGAATAGAACAGGTAGACTGCTGAAATATTTGTATATATTGCTTCTATATAATATAAGAAACATATATTCAAAGCATCCAAACAGTACCATTCGCCAATTTTTTGTTCTTCAAGTTTAAGTGAACTACGAGCCCCATTGTTAATCCTTTAAAGGAAATTATTTGTAAATTTCGGCAAGTAGAACAATGAATGGAATAGGTAGACAGTTGAAACCATTGTATATATTGCTTCTATCTAGTCTAAGAAACATATATGCAAAGCATCCAAACAGTACAATTCGCCAATTTCTTGTTCTTCAAGTTTAAGTAAAGTACGATCCCCATTGTTAATCCCTTAACGGAAATTATTTGTAACTTTCGACAAGTAGAACAATGAATGGAACAGGTAGACGGCTGAAATATTTGTATATATTGCTTCTATATAATATAAGAAACATATATTCAAAGCATCCAAACAGTACCATTCGCCAATTTTTTGTTCTTCAAGTTTAAGTGAACTACGAGCCCCATTGTTAATCCTTTAAAGGAAATTATTTGTAAATTTCGACATGTAGAACAATGATTGGAACACGTACACTGTTGAAATCTTTGTATATATTGCTTCCATATAGTCTAAGAAACATGTACGCAAAGTATCCAAACAGTACCATTGGCCAATTTTTTGTTCTTCAAGTTTAAGTGAACAATGAGCCCCAATGGTTAATCCTTTATCGGAAATTATTTGTAATTTTCGACAAGTAGAACAATGAATGGAACAGGTAGACGGTTGAAATATTTGTATATATTGCTTCTATATAATCTAAGAAACATATATGCAAAGCATCCATACAGAACCATTCGCCAATTTTTTGTTCTTCAAGTTTAAGTGAACAATAAGCCCCAATGGTTAATCCTTTAAAGGAAATTATTTGTAAATTTCGACAAGTAGAACAATGATTGGAACACGAAGACGGTTGAAATCTTTGTATATATTGCTTCCATATAGTCTAAGAAACATGTACGCAAAGCATCCAAACAGTACCATTCGCCAACTTTTTGTTCTTCAAGTTTAAGTGAACTACGAGCCCCATTGTTAATCCATTAAAGGAAATAATTTGTAAATTTGCGACAAGTAGAGCAATGAATGGAATCGGTAGACGGTTGAAATCATTGTATATATTGCTTCTATATAGTCTAAGAAACATATATGCAAAGCATCCAAACAGTACCATTCGCAATTTTTTTGTTCTTCGAGTTTAAGTGAACAACGAGCCCCATTGTTAATCCTTTAAAGGAAGTTATTTGTAAATTTCGACAAGTAGAACAATGATTGGAACACGTAGACGGTTGAAATCTTTGTATATATTGCTTCCATATAGTCTAAGAAACATGTACGCAAAGCATCCAAACAGTACCATTCGCCAATTTTTTGTTCTTCAAGTTTAAGTGAACAATGAGCCCCAATGGTTAATCCTTTATCGGAAATTATTTGTCATTTTCGACAAGTAGAACAATGAATGGAACAGGTAGACGGTTGAAATCTTTGTATATATTGCTTCTATATAATCTAAGAAACATATATGCAAAGCATCCAAACAGTACCATTCGCCAATTTTTTGTTCTTCAAGTTTAAGTGAACAACGAGCCCCATTGATAATCATGAAACGGAAATTATTTGTAACTTTTTACAAGTAGAACAATGAATAGAACAGGTAGACGGTTGAAATATTTGTATATATTGCTTCTATATAATATAAGAAACATATATTCAAAGCATCCAAACAGTACCATTCGCCAATTTCTTGTTCTTCAAGTTTAAGTAAAGTACGATCCCCATTGTTAATCCCTTAACGGAAATTATTTGTAACTTTCGACAAGTAGAACAATAAAATGGAACAGGTAGACGGTTGAAATCATTGTATATATTGCTTCTATATAGTCTAAGAAACATATATGCAAATCAGCCAAACAGTACAATTCGCCAATTCTTTGATCTTCAAGTTTAAGTGAACTACGAGCCCCATTGTTAATCGGTTAAAGGAAATTATTTGTAAATTTCGACAAGTAGAACAATGATTGGAACACGTAGACGGTTGAAATCTTAGTATATATTGCTTCCATATAGTCTAAGAAACATGTACGCAAAGCATCCAAACAGTACCATTCGCCAATTTTTTGTTCTTCAAGTTTAAGTGAACTACGAGCCCCATTGTTAATCCAATAAAGGAAATAATTTGTAAATTTGCGACAAGTAGAGCAATGAATGGAATCGGTAGACGGTTGAAATCATTGTATATATTGCTTCTATATAGTCTAAGAAACATATATGCAAAGCATCCAAACAGTACCATTCGCAATTTTTTTGTTCTTCAAGTTTAAGTGAACAACGAGCCCCATTGTTAATCCTTTAAAGGAAGTTATTTGTAAATTTCGACAAGTAGAACAATGATTGGAACACGTAGACGGTTGAAATCTTTGTATATATTGCTTCCATATAGTCTAAGAAACATGTACGCAAAGCATCCAAACAGTACCATTCGCCAATTTTTTGTTCTTCAAGTTTAAGTGAACAACGAGCCCCATTGATAATCATGAAACGGAAATTATTTGTAACTTTTTACAAGTAGAACAATGAATAGAACAGGTAGACGGTTGAAATATTTGTATATATTGCTTCTATATAATATAAGAAACATATATTCAAAGCATCCAAACAGTACCATTCGTCAATTTTTTGTTCTTCAAGTTTAAGTGAACTACGAGCCCCATTGTTAATCCATTAAAGGAAATAATTTGTAAATTTGCGACAAGTAGAGCAATGAATGGAATCGGTAGACGGTTGAAATCATTGTATATATTGCTTCTATATAGTCTAAGAAACATATATGCAAAGCATCCAAACAGTACCATTCGCAATTTTTTTGTTCTTCAAGTTTAAGTGAACAACGAGCCCCATTGTTAATCCTTTAAAGGAAGTTATTTGTAAATTTCGACAAGTAGAACAATGATTGGAACACGTAGACGGTTGAAATCTTTGTATATATTGCTTCCATATAGTCTAAGAAACATGTACGCAAAGCATCCAAACATTACCATTCGCCAATTTTTTGTTCTTCAAGTTTAAGTGAACAATGAGCCCCAATGGTTAATCCTTTATCGGAAATTATTTGTCATTTTCGACAAGTAGAACAATGAATGGAACAGGTAGACGGTTGAAATCTTTGTATATATTGCTTCTATATAATCTAAGAAACATATATGCAAAGCATCCAAACAGTACCATTCGCCAATTTTTTGTTCTTCAAGTTTAAGTGAACAACGAGCCCCATTGATAATCATGAAACGGAAATTATTTGTAACTTTTTACAAGTAGAACAATGAATAGAACAGGTAGACGGCTGAAATATTTGTATATATTGCTTCTATATAATCTAAGAAACATATATGCAAAGCATGCAAACAGTACCATTCGCCAATTTTTTGTTCTTCAAGTTTATGTGAACAACGAGCCCCATTGATAATCATGAAACGGAAATTATTTGTAACTTTTTACAAGTAGAACAATGAATAGAACAGGTAGACGGTTGAAATATTTGTATATATTGCTTCTATATAATATAAGAAACATATATTCAAAGCATCCAAACAGTACCATTCGTCAATTTTTTGTTCTTCAAGTTTAAGTGAACTACGAGCCCCATTGTTAATCCTTTACCGGAAATTATTTGTAATTTTCGACAAGTACAACAATGAATGGAACAGGTAGACGGTTGAAATCTTTGTATATATTGCTTCTATATAATCTAAGAAACATATATGCAAAGCATGCAAACAGTACAATTCGCCAATTTTTTGTTCTTCAAGTTTAAGTGATCAACGAGCCCCATTGATAATCATGAAACGGAAATTATTTGTAACTTTCTACAAGTAGAACACTGAATAGAACAGGTAGACGGTTGAAATCTTTGTATATGTTGCTTCTATATAGTCTACGAAACCTATATGCAAAGCATCTAAACAGTAACAATCTCCAATTTTTTGATCTTCAAGTTTAAGTGAACAATGAGCCCCCATGGTTAATCCTTTATCGGAAATTATTTGTAACTTTCGACAAGTAGAACAATGATTGGAACACGAAGACGGTTGAAATCTTTGTATATATTGCTTCCATATAGTCTAAGAAACATGTACGCAAAGCATCCAAACAGTACCATTCGCCAATTTTTTGTTCTTCTAGTTTAAGTGAACAATGAGCCCCAATGGTTAATCCTTTATCGGAAATTATTTGTAATTTTCGACAAGTAGAACAATGAATGGAACAGGTAGACGGTTGAAATCTTTGTATATATTGCTTCTATATAATCTAAGAAACATATATGCAAAGCATCCAAACAGTACCATTCGCCAATTTTTTGTTCTTCAAGTTTAAGTGAACTACGAGCCCCATTGTTAATCCAATAAAGGAAACAATTTGTAAATTTGCGACAAGTAGAGCAATGAATGGAATCGGTAGACGGTTGAAATCATTGTATATATTGCTTCTATATAGTCTAAGAAACATATATGCAAAGCATCCAAACAGTACCATTCGCAATTTTTTTGTTCTTCAAGTTTAAGTGAACAACGAGCCCCATTGTTAATCCTTTAAAGGAAGTTATTTGTAAATTTCGACAAGTAGAACAATGATTGGAACACGTAGACGGTTGAAATCTTTGTATATATTGCTTCCATATAGTCTAAGAAACATGTACGCAAAGCATCCAAACAGTACCATTCGCCAATTTTTTGTTCTTCAAGTTTAAGTGAACAACGAGCCCCATTGATAATCATGAAACGGAAATTATTTGTAACTTTTTACAAGTAGAACAATGAATAGAACAGGTAGACGGTTGAAATATTTGTATATATTGCTTCTATATTATATAAGAAACATATATTCAAAGCATCCAAACAGTACCATTCGTCAATTTTTTGTTCTTCAAGTTTAAGTGAACTACGAGCCCCATTGTTAATCCATTAAAGGAAATAATTTGTAAATTTGCGACAAGTAGAGCAATGAATGGAATCGGTAGACGGTTGAAATCATTGTATATATTGCTTCTATATAGTCTAAGAAACATATATGCAAAGCATCCAAACAGTACCATTCGCAATTTTTTTGTTCTTCAAGTTTAAGTGAACAACGAGCCCCATTGTTAATCCTTTAAAGGAAGTTATTTGTAAATTTCGACAAGTAGAACAATGATTGGAACACGTAGACGGTTGAAATCTTTGTATATATTGCTTCCATATAGTCTAAGAAACATGTACGCAAAGCATCCAAACAGTACCATTCGCCAATTTTTTGTTCTTCAAGTTTAAGTGAACAATGAGCCCCAATGGTTAATCCTTTATCGGAAATTATTTGTCATTTTCGACAAGTAGAACAATGAATGGAACAGGTAGACGGTTGAAATCTTTGTATATATTGCTTCTATATAATCTAAGAAACATATATGCAAAGCATCCAAACAGTACCATTCGCCAATTTTTTGTTCTTCAAGTTTAAGTGAACAACGAGCCCCATTGATAATCATGAAACGGAAATTATTTGTAACTTTTTACAAGTAGAACAATGAATAGAACAGGTAGACGGCTGAAATATTTGTATATATTGCTTCTATATAATCTAAGAAACATATATGCAAAGCATGCAAACAGTACCATTCGCCAATTTTTTGTTCTTCAAGTTTATGTGAACAACGAGCCCCATTGATAATCATGAAACGGAAATTATTTGTAACTTTTTACAAGTAGAACAATGAATAGAACAGGTAGACGGCTGAAATATTTGTATATATTGCTTCTATATAATCTAAGAAACATATATGCAAAGCATGCAAACAGTACCATTCGCCAATTTTTTGTTCTTCAAGTTTATGTGAACAACGAGCCCCATTGATAATCATGAAACGGAAATTATTTGTAACTTTTTACAAGTAGAACAATGAATAGAACAGGTAGACGGTTGAAATATTTGTATATATTGCTTCTATATAATATAAGAAACATATATTCAAAGCATCCAAACAGTACCATTCGTCAATTTTTTGTTCTTCAAGTTTAAGTGAACTACGAGCCCCATTGTTAATCCTTTACCGGAAATTATTTGTAATTTTCGACAAGTACAACAATGAATGGAACAGGTAGACGGTTGAAATCTTTGTATATATTGCTTCTATATAATCTAAGAAACATATATGCAAAGCATGCAAACAGTACAATTCGCCAATTTTTTGTTCTTCAAGTTTAAGTGATCAACGAGCCCCATTGATAATCATGAAACGGAAATTATTTGTAACTTTCTACAAGTAGAACACTGAATAGAACAGGTAGACGGTTGAAATCTTTGTATATGTTGCTTCTATATAGTCTACGAAACCTATATGCAAAGCATCTAAACAGTAACAATCTCCAATTTTTTGATCTTCAAGTTTAAGTGAACAATGAGCCCCCATGGTTAATCCTTTATCGGAAATTATTTGTAACTTTCGACAAGTAGAACAATGATTGGAACACGAAGACGGTTGAAATCTTTGTATATATTGCTTCCATATAGTCTAAGAAACATGTACGCAAAGCATCCAAACAGTACCATTCGCCAATTTTTTGTTCTTCTAGTTTAAGTGAACAATGAGCCCCAATGGTTAATCCTTTATCGGAAATTATTTGTAATTTTCGACAAGTAGAACAATGAATGGAACAGGTAGACGGTTGAAATCTTTGTATATATTGCTTCTATATAATCTAAGAAACATATATGCAAAGCATCCAAACAGTACCATTCGCCAATTTTTTGTTCTTCAAGTTTAAGTGAACTACGAGCCCCATTGTTAATCCAATAAAGGAAACAATTTGTAAATTTGCGACAAGTAGAGCAATGAATGGAATCGGTAGACGGTTGAAATCATTGTATATATTGCTTCTATATAGTCTAAGAAACATATATGCAAAGCATCCAAACAGTACCATTCGCAATTTTTTTGTTCTTCAAGTTTAAGTGAACAACGAGCCCCATTGTTAATCCTTTAAAGGAAGTTATTTGTAAATTTCGACAAGTAGAACAATGATTGGAACACGTAGACGGTTGAAATCTTTGTATATATTGCTTCCATATAGTCTAAGAAACATGTACGCAAAGCATCCAAACAGTACCATTCGCCAATTTTTTGTTCTTCAAGTTTAAGTGAACAACGAGCCCCATTGATAATCATGAAACGGAAATTATTTGTAACTTTTTACAAGTAGAACAATGAATAGAACAGGTAGACGGTTGAAATATTTGTATATATTGCTTCTATATTATATAAGAAACATATATTCAAAGCATCCAAACAGTACCATTCGTCAATTTTTTGTTCTTCAAGTTTAAGTGAACTACGAGCCCCATTGTTAATCCATTAAAGGAAATAATTTGTAAATTTGCGACAAGTAGAGCAATGAATGGAATCGGTAGACGGTTGAAATCATTGTATATATTGCTTCTATATAGTCTAAGAAACATATATGCAAAGCATCCAAACAGTACCATTCGCAATTTTTTTGTTCTTCAAGTTTAAGTGAACAACGAGCCCCATTGTTAATCCTTTAAAGGAAGTTATTTGTAAATTTCGACAAGTAGAACAATGATTGGAACACGTAGACGGTTGAAATCTTTGTATATATTGCTTCCATATAGTCTAAGAAACATGTACGCAAAGCATCCAAACAGTACCATTCGCCAATTTTTTGTTCTTCAAGTTTAAGTGAACAATGAGCCCCAATGGTTAATCCTTTATCGGAAATTATTTGTCATTTTCGACAAGTAGAACAATGAATGGAACAGGTAGACGGTTGAAATCTTTGTATATATTGCTTCTATATAATCTAAGAAACATATATGCAAAGCATCCAAACAGTACCATTCGCCAATTTTTTGTTCTTCAAGTTTAAGTGAACAACGAGCCCCATTGATAATCATGAAACGGAAATTATTTGTAACTTTTTACAAGTAGAACAATGAATAGAACAGGTAGACGGCTGAAATATTTGTATATATTGCTTCTATATAATCTAAGAAACATATATGCAAAGCATGCAAACAGTACCATTCGCCAATTTTTTGTTCTTCAAGTTTATGTGAACAACGAGCCCCATTGATAATCATGAAACGGAAATTATTTGTAACTTTTTACAAGTAGAACAATGAATAGAACAGGTAGACGGCTGAAATATTTGTATATATTGCTTCTATATAATCTAAGAAACATATATGCAAAGCATGCAAACAGTACCATTCGCCAATTTTTTGTTCTTCAAGTTTATGTGAACAACGAGCCCCATTGATAATCATGAAACGGAAATTATTTGTAACTTTTTACAAGTAGAACAATGAATAGAACAGGTAGACGGTTGAAATATTTGTATATATTGCTTCTATATAATATAAGAAACATATATTCAAAGCATCCAAACAGTACCATTCGTCAATTTTTTGTTCTTCAAGTTTAAGTGAACTACGAGCCCCATTGTTAATCCTTTATCGGAAATTATTTGTAATTTTCGACAAGTACAACAATGAATGGAACAGGTAGACGGTTGAAATCTTTGTATATATTGCTTCTATATAATCTAAGAAACATATATGCAAAGCATGCAAACAGTACAATTCGCCAATTTTTTGTTCTTCAAGTTTAAGTGATCAACGAGCCCCATTGATAATCATGAAACGGAAATTATTTGTAACTTTCTACAAGTAGAACACTGAATAGAACAGGTAGACGGTTGAAATCTTTGTATATGTTGCTTCTATATAGTCTACGAAACCTATATGCAAAGCATCTAAACAGTAACAATCTCCAATTTTTTGATCTTCAAGTTTAAGTGAACAATGAGCCCCCATGGTTAATCCTTTATCGGAAATTATTTGTAACTTTCGACAAGTAGAACAATGATTGGAACACGAAGACGGTTGAAATCTTTGTATATATTGCTTCCATATAGTCTAAGAAACATGTACGCAAAGCATCCAAACAGTACCATCCGCCAATTTTTTGTTCTTCTAGTTTAAGTGAACAATGAGCCCCAATGGTTAATCCTTTATCGGAAATTATTTGTAATTTTCGACAAGTAGAACAATGAATGGAACAGGTAGACGGTTGAAATCTTTGTATATATTGCTTCTATATAATCTAAGAAACATATATGCAAAGCATCCAAACAGTACCATTCGCCAATTTTTTGTTCTTCAAGTTTAAGTGAACTACGAGCCCCATTGTTAATCCAATAAAGGAAACAATTTGTAAATTTGCGACAAGTAGAGCAATGAATGGAATCGGTAGACGGTTGAAATCATTGTATATATTGCTTCTATATAGTCTAAGAAACATATATGCAAAGCATCCAAACAGTACCATTCGCAATTTTTTTGTTCTTCAAGTTTAAGTGAACAACGAGCCCCATTGTTAATCCTTTAAAGGAAGTTATTTGTAAATTTCGACAAGTAGAACAATGATTGGAACACGTAGACGGTTGAAATCTTTGTATATATTGCTTCCATATAGTCTAAGAAACATGTACGCAAAGCATCCAAACAGTACCATTCGCCAATTTTTTGTTCTTCAAGTTTAAGTGAACAACGAGCCCCATTGATAATCATGAAACGGAAATTATTTGTAACTTTTTACAAGTAGAACAATGAATAGAATAGGTAGACGGTTGAAATATTTGTATATATTGCTTCTATATTATATAAGAAACATATATTCAAAGCATCCAAACAGTACCATTCGTCAATTTTTTGTTCTTCAAGTTTAAGTGAACTACGAGCCCCATTGTTAATCCATTAAAGGAAATAATTTGTAAATTTGCGACAAGTAGAGCAATGAATGGAACAGGTAGACGGTTGAAATATTCGTATATATTGCTTCTATATAATATAAGAAACATATATTCAAAGCATCCAAACAGTACCATTCGCCAATTTTTTGTTCTACAAGTTTAAGTGAACTACGAGCCCCATTGTTAATCCTTTAACGGAAATTAATTGTAACTTTCTACAAGTAGAACAAGGATTGGAACACACAGACGGTTGAAATCTTTGTATATATTGCTTCCATATAGTCTAAGAAACATATATGCAAAGCATCCAAACAGTACCATTCGCCACTTTTTTGATCTTCAAGTTTAAGTGAACAGCGAGCCCCATTGATAATCACGAAATGGAAATTATTTGTAACTTTCTTCAAGTAGAACAATGAATAGTACAGGTAGACGAGGTGAAATATTTCTATATATTGCTTCTAAATAGTCTAAGAAACATATATGCAAAGCATCCAAACAGTACAATTCGCCAATTATTTCATCTTCATGTTTAAGTGAACTACGAGCCCCATTGTTAATACTTTAACGAAAAATTATTTGTAACTTCCGACAAGTAGAACAACGAATGGAACAGGTAGACGCTTGAAATCAATGTATATATTGCTTCTATATAGTCTAAGAAACATATATGCAAATCATCCAAACAGTACCAGTCGCCAATTTTTTGTTCTTCAAGTTTAAGTGAACAATGAGCCCCAATGGTTAATCCTTTATCGGTGATTATTTGTAACTTTCGACAAGTAGAACAATGAATGGAACAGGTAGACGGTTGAAATCCTTGTATATATTGCGTCTATATAATCTAAGAAACATATATGCAAAGCATCCAAACAGTACCATTCGCCAATTTTTTGTCCTTCAAGTTCAAGTGAACAATGAGCCCCAATGGTTAATCCTTTATCGGAAATTATTTGTAATTTTCTACAAGTAGAACAATGAATAGAACAGGTAGACGGTTGAAATCTTTGTATATATTGCTTCTATATAGTATAAGAAACATATATGCAAATCATCCAAACAGTACAATTCGCCAATTATTTGATCTTCAAGTTTAAGTGAACTACGAGCCCCATTGTTAATACTTTAACGGAAATTATTTGTAACTTGCGACAAGTAGAACAATGAATGGAACAGGTAGACTGTTGAAATCAATGTATATATTGCTTCTATATAGTCAAAGAAACATATATGCAAAGCATCCAAACAGTACCATTCATCAATTTTTTGTTCTTCAAGTTTAAGTGAACAACGAGCCCCATTGTTAATCCTTTAAAGGAAATTATTTGTAAATTTCGACAAGTAGAACAATGATTGGAACACGTAAACGGTTGAAATCTTTGTATATATTGCTTCCATATAGTCTAAGAAACATGTACGCAAAGCATCCAAACAGTACCATTCGCCAATTTTGTGTTCTTCAAGTTTAAGTGAACAATGAGCCCCAATGGTTAATCCTTTATCGGTAATTATTTGTAACCTTCGACAAGTAGAACAATGAATGGAACAGGTAGACGGTTGAAATCATTGTATATATTGCGTCTATATAGTCTAAGAAACATATATGCAAAGCATCCAAACAGTACAATGCGCCAATTTTTTGATCTTCAAGTTTAAGTGAACAATGAGCCCCAATGGTTAATCCTTTATCGTAAATTATTTGTAATTTTCGACAAGTAGAACAATGAATGGAACAGGTAGACGGTTGAAATATTCGTATATATTGCTTCTATATAATATAAGAAACATATATTCAAAGCATCCAAACAGTACCATTCGCCAATTTTTTGTTCTTCAAGTTTAAGTGAACTACGAGCCCCATTGTTAATCCTTTAACGGAAATTAATTGTAACTTTCTACAAGTAGAACAAGGATTGGAACACACAGACGGTTGAAATCTTTGTATATATTGCTTCCATATAGTCTAAGAAACATATATGCAAAGCATCCAAACAGTACCATTCGCCAATTTTTTGTTCTTCAAGTTTAAGTGAACAATGGGCCCCATTGTTAATCCTTTATCGGAAATTATTTGTAACTTTCGACAAGTAGATCAATGAATGGAACAGGTAGACGGTCGAAATCTTTGTATATATTGCTTCTATATAATCTAAGAAACATATATGCAAAGCATCCAAACAGTACCATTCGCCACTTTTTTGATCTTCAAGTTTAAGTGAACAGCGAGCCCCATTGATAATCATGAAATGGAAATTATTTGTAACTTTCTTCAAGTAGAACAATGAATAGTACAGGTAGACGAGGTGAAATCTTTCTATATATTGCTTCTAAATAGTCTAAGAAACATATATGCAAAGCATCCAAACAGTACAATTCGCCAATTATTTCATCTTCATGTTTAAGTGAACTACGAGCCCCATTGTTAATACTTTAACGAAAAATTATTTGTAACTTCCGACAAGTAGAACAACGAATGGAACAGGTAGACGCTTGAAATCAATGTATATATTGCTTCTATATAGTCTAAGAAACATATATGCAAATCATCCAAACAGTACCAGTCGCCAATTTTTTGTTCTTCAAGTTTAAGTGAACAACGAGGCCCATGGATAATCATGAAACGGAAATTATTTCTAACTTTCGACAAGTAGAACAATGAATGGATCAGGTAGACGGTTGAAATCAATGTATATATTGCTTCTATATAATCTACGAATCATATATGCAAAGCATCCAAACAGTACAATTCGCCAATTTTTTGTTCTTCAAGTTTAAGTGAACAATGAGCCCCAATGGTTAATCCGTTATCGGAAATTATTTGTAACTTTCTACAAGTAGAACAATGAATGGAACAGGTAGACAGGTTGAAATCTTTGTATATATTGCTTCTATATAGCCTACGAAACATATATGCAAAGCATCCAAACAGTACAATTCGCCAATTTTTTGTTCTTCAAGTTTAAGTGAACTACGAGCCCCATTGTTAATCCTTTAACGGACATTAATTGTAACTTTCTACAAGTAGAACAATGAATGGAACAGGTAGACGGTTGAAATCAATGTATATATTGCTTCTATATAGTCTAAGAAACATATATGCAAAGCATCCAAACAGTACCATTCATCAATTTTTTGTTCTTCAAGTTTAGGTGAACAACGAGCCCCATTGTTAATCCTTTAAAGGAAATTATTTGTAAATTTCGACAAGTAGAACAATGATTGGAACACGTAGACGGTTGAAATCTTTGTATATATTGCTTCCATATAGTCTAAGAAACATGTACGCAAAGCATCCAAACATTACCATTCGCCAATTTTTTGGTCTTCAAGTTTAAGTGAACAATGAGCCCCAATGGTTAATCCTTTATAGGAAATTATTTGTAATTTTCGACAAGTAGAACAATGAATGGAACAGGTAGACTGTTGAAATCAATGTATATATTGCTTCTATATAATCTACGAATCATATATGCAAAGCATCCAAACAGTAAAATTCGCCAATTTTTTGTTCTTCAAGTTTAAGTGAACAATGAGCCCCAATGGTTAATCCGTTATCGGAAATTATTTGTAACTTTCTACAAGTAGAACAATGAATGGAACAGGTAGACAGGTTGAAATCTTTGTATATATTGCTTCTATATAATATAAGAAACATATATTCAAAGCATCCAAACAGTACCATTCGCCAATTTTTTGTTCTTCAAGTTTAAGTGAACTACGAGCCCCATTGTTAATCCTTTAACGGAAATTAATTGTAACTTTCTACAAGTAGAACAAGGATTGGAACACACAGACGGTTGAAATCTTTGTATATATTGCTTCCATATAGTCTAAGAAACATATATGCAAAGCATCCAAACAGTACCATTCGCCAATTTTTTGTTCTTCAAGTTTAAGTGAACTACGAGCCCCATTGTTAATACTTTAACGGAAATTATTTGTAACTTGCGACAAGTAGAACAATGAATGGAACAGGTAGACGGTTGAAATATTTGTATATATTGCTTCTATATAATATAAGAAACATATATTCAAAGCATCCAAACAGTACCATTCGTCAATTTTTTGTTCTTCAAGTTTAAGTGAACTACGAGCCCCATTGTTAATCCTTTATCGGAAATTATTTGTAATTTTCGACAAGTACAACAATGAATGGAACAGGTAGACGGTTGAAATCTTTGTATATATTGCTTCTATATAATCTAAGAAACATATATGCAAAGCATGCAAACAGTACAATTCGCCAATTTTTTGTTCTTCAAGTTTAAGTGATCAACGAGCCCCATTGATAATCATGAAACGGAAATTATTTGTAACTTTCTACAAGTAGAACACTGAATAGAACAGGTAGACGGTTGAAATCTTTGTATATGTTGCTTCTATATAGTCTACGAAACCTATATGCAAAGCATCTAAACAGTAACAATCTCCAATTTTTTGATCTTCAAGTTTAAGTGAACAATGAGCCCCCATGGTTAATCCTTTATCGGAAATTATTTGTAACTTTCGACAAGTAGAACAATGATTGGAACACGAAGACGGTTGAAATCTTTGTATATATTGCTTCCATATAGTCTAAGAAACATGTACGCAAAGCATCCAAACAGTACCATTCGCCAATTTTTTGTTCTTCAAGTTTAAGTGAACAATGAGCCCCAATGGTTAATCCTTTATCGGAAATTATTTGTAATTTTCGACAAGTAGAACAATGAATGGAACAGGTAGACGGTTGAAATCTTTGTATATATTGCTTCTATATAATCTAAGAAACATATATGCAAAGCATCCAAACAGTACCATTCGCCAATTTTTTGTTCTTCAAGTTTAAGTGAACAACGAGCCCCATTGATAATCATGAAACGGAAATTATTTGTAACTTTTTACAAGTAGAACAATGAATAGAACAGGTAGACGGTTGAAATATTTGTATATATTGCTTCTATATAATATAAGAAACATATATTCAAAGCATCCAAACAGTACCATTCGCCAATTTTTTGTTCTTCAAGTTTAAGTGAACTACGAGCCCCATTGTTAATCCAATAAAGGAAATAATTTGTAAATTTGCGACAAGTAGAGCAATGAATGGAATCGGTAGACGGTTGAAATCATTGTATATATTGCTTCTATATAGTCTAAGAAACATATATGCAAAGCATCCAAACAGTACCATTCGCAATTTTTTTGTTCTTCAAGTTTAAGTGAACAACGAGCCCCATTGTTAATCCTTTAAAGGAAGTTATTTGTAAATTTCGACAAGTAGAACAATGATTGGAACACGTAGACGGTTGAAATCTTTGTATATATTGCTTCCATATAGTCTAAGAAACATGTACGCAAAGCATCCAAACAGTACCATTCGCCAATTTTTTGTTCTTCAAGTTTAAGTGAACAACGAGCCCCATTGATAATCATGAAACGGAAATTATTTGTAACTTTTTACAAGTAGAACAATGAATAGAACAGGTAGACGGTTGAAATATTTGTATATATTGCTTCTATATAATATAAGAAACATATATTCAAAGCATCCAAACAGTACCATTCGCCAATTTTTTGTTCTTCAAGTTTAAGTGAACTACGAGCCCCATTGTTAATCCAATAAAGGAAATAATTTGTAAATTTGCGACAAGTAGAGCAATGAATGGAATCGGTAGACGGTTGAAATCATTGTATATATTGCTTCTATATAGTCTAAGAAACATATATGCAAAGCATCCAAACAGTACCATTCGCAATTTTTTTGTTCTTCAAGTTTAAGTGAACAACGAGACCCATTGTTAATCCTTTAAAGGAAGTTATTTGTAAATTTCGACAAGTAGAACAATGATTGGAACACGTAGACGGTTGAAATCTTTGTATATATTGCTTCCATATAGTCTAAGAAACATGTACGCAAAGCATCCAAACAGTACCATTCGCCAATTTTTTGTTCTTCAAGTTTAAGTGAACAATGAGCCCCAATGGTTAATCCTTTATCGGAAATTATTTGTAATTTTCGACAAGTAGAACAATGAATGGAACAGGTAGACGGTTGAAATCTTTGTATATATTGCTTCTATATAGTCTAAGAAACATATATGCAAAGCATCCAAACAGTACCATTCGCAATTTTTTTGTTCTTCAAGTTTAAGTGAACAACGAGTCCCATTGTTAATCCTTTATCGGAAATTATTTGTAACTTTCGACAAGTAGAACAATGAATGGAACAGGTAGACGGTTGAAATCTTTGTATATATTGCTTCTATATAATCTAAGAAACATATATGCAAAGCATGCAAACAGTACCATTCGCCAATTTTTTGTTCTTCAAGTTTAAGTGAACAACGAGCCCAATTGATAATCATGAAACGGAAATTATTTGTAACTTTCGACAAGTAGAACAATGATTGGAACAGGTAGACGGTTGAAATCATTGTATATATTGCTTCTATATAGTCTAAGAAACATATATGCAAAGCGTCCAAACAGTACAATTCGCCAATTATTTGATCTTCAAGTTTAAGTGAACTACGAGCCCCATTGTTAGTACTTTAACGGAAATTATTTGTAACTTGCGACAAGTAGAACAATGAATGGAACAGGTAGCCGGTTGAAATCTTTGTATATATTGCTTCCATATAGTCTAAGAAACATGTACGCAAAGCATCCAAACAGTACCATTCGCCAATTTTTTGTTCTTCAAGATTAAGTGAACAATGAGCCCCAATGGTTAATCCTTTATCGGAAATTATTTGTAATTTTCGACAAGTAGAACAATGAATGGAACAGGTAGACGGTTGAAATCTTTGTATATATTGCTTCTATATAGTCTAAGAAACATATATGCAAAGCATCCAAACAGTACCATTCGCAATTTTTTTGTTCTTCAAGTTTAAGTGAACAACGAGCCCCATTGTTAATCCTTTATCGGAAATTTTTTGTAACTTTCGACAAGTAGAACAATGAATGGAACAGGTAGACGGTTGAAATCATTGTACATATTGCTTCTATGTAGTCTAAGAAACATATATGCAAAGCGTCCAAACAGTACAATTCGCCAATTATTTGATCTTCAAGTTTAAGTGAACTACGAGCCCCATTGTTTGTACTTTAACGGAAATTATTTGTAACTTGCGACAAGTAGAACAATGAATGGAACAGGTAGCCGGTTGAAATCTTTGTATATATTGCTTCTATATAGTCTAAGAAACATATATGCAAAGCATCCAAACAGTACAATTCGCCAATTTTTTGTTCTTCAAGTTTAAGTGAACAATGAGCCCCAATGGTTAATCCTTTATCGGTGATTATTTGTAACTTTCGACAAGTAGAACAATGAATGGAAGAGGTAGACGGTTGAAATCCTTGTATATATTGCGTCTATATAATCTAAGAAACATATATGCAAAGCATCCAAACAGTACCATTCGCCAATTTTTTGTTCTTCAAGTTTAAGTGAACAATGAGCCCCATTGTTAAACCTTTATCGGAAATTATTTGTAACTTTCGACAAGTAGAACATTGAATGGAACAGGTAGAGGGTTGAAATCTTTGTATATATTGCTTCTATATAGTATAAGAAACATATATGCAAAGCATCCAAACAGTACCATTCGCCAATTTTTTGTTCTTCAAGTTTAAGTGAACAACGAGCCCCATTGTTAATCCTTTAAAGGAAGTTATTTGTAAATATCGACAAGTAGAACTATGATTGGAACACGTAGACGGTTGAAATCTTTGTATATATTGCTTCCATATAGTCTAAGAAACATGTACGCAAAGCATCCAAACAGTACCATTCGCCAATTTTTTGTTCTTCAAGTTTAAGTGAACAATGAGCCCCAATGGTTAATCCTTTATCGGAAATTATTTGTAATTTTCGACAAGTAGAACAATGAATGGAACAGGTAGACGGTTGAAATCTTTGTACATATTGCTTCTATATAGTCTAAGAAACATATATGCAAAGCGTCCAAACAGTACCATTCGCAATTTTTTTGTTCTTCAAGTTTAAGTGAACAACGAGCCCCATTGTTAATCCTTTATCGGAAATTATTTGTAATTTTCGACAAGTAGAACAATGAATAGAACAGGTAGACGGTTGAAATCTTTGTATATGTTGCTTCTATATAGTCTAAGAAACCTATATGCAAAGCATCTAAACAGTAACAATTGCCAATTTTTTGATCTTCAAGTTTAAGTGAACAGCGACCCCCATTGATAATCATGAAATGGAAATTATTTGTAACTTTCTACAAGTAGAACAATGAATAGTACAGGGAGACGGGTGTAATCTTTCTATATATTGCTTCTAAATAGTCTAAGAAACATATATGCAAAGCATCCAAACAGTACAATTCGCCAATTTTTTGTTCTTCAAGTTTAAGTGAACAACGAGCCCAATTGATAATCATGAAACGGAAATTATTTGTAACTTTCTACAAGTAGAACAATGAATAGAACAGGTAGACGGTTGAAATTTTTATATATGTTGCTTCTATATAGTCTACGAAACCTATATGCAAAGCATCTAAACAGTAACAATCGCCAATTTTTTGATCTTCAAGTTTAAGTGAACTACGAGCCCCATTGTTAGTACTTTAACGGAAATTATTTGTAACTTGCGACAAGTAGAACAATGAATGGAACAGGTAGCCGGTTGAAATCTTTGTATATATTGCTTCTATATAGTCTAAGAAACATATATGCAAAGCATCCAAACAGTACAATTCGCCAATTTTTTGTTCTTCAAGTTTAAGTGAACTACGAGCCCCATTGTTAATCCATTAAAGGAAATAATTTGTAAACTTGCGACAAGTAGAGCAATGATTGGAACAGGTAGACGGTTGAAATCATTGTACATATTGCTTCTATGTAGTCTAAGAAACATATATGCAAAGCGTCCAAACAGTACAATTCGCCAATTATTTGATCTTCAAGTTTAAGTGAACTACGAGCCCCATTGTTAGTACTTTAACGGAAATTATTTGTAATTTGCGACAAGTAGAACAATGAATGGAACAGGTAGCCGGTTGAAATCTTTGTATATATTGCTTCTATATAGTCTAAGAAACATATATGCAAAGCATCCAAACAGTACAATTCGCCAATTTTTTGTTCTTCAAGTTTAAGTGAACAATGAGCCCCAATGGTTAATCCTTTATCGGTGATTATTTGTAACTTTCGACAAGTAGAACAATGAATGGAACAGGTAGACGGTTGAAATCCTTGTATATATTGCGTCTATATAATCTAAGAAACATATATGCAAAGCATCCAAACAGTACCATTCGCCAATTTTTTGTCCTTCAAGTTCAAGTGAACAATGAGCCCCAATGGTTAATCCTTTATCGGAAATTATTTGTAATTTTCGACAAGTAGAACAATGAATGGAACAGGTAGACGGTTGAAATCTTTGAATATATTGCTTCTATATAATCTAAGAAACATATATGCAAAGCATGCAAACAGTACCATTCGCCAATTTTTTGTTCTTCAAGTTTAAGTGAACAACCAGCCCAATTGATAATTATGAAATGGAAATTATTTGTAACTTTCTACAAGTAGAACAATGAATAGAACAGGTAGACGGTTGAAATCTTTATATATGTTGCTTCTATATAGTCTACGAAACCTATATGCAAAGCATCTAAACAGTAACAATCGCCAATTTTTTGATCTTCAAGTTTAAGTGAACTACGAGCCCCATTGTTAGTACTTTAACGGAAATTATTTGTAACTTGCGACAAGTAGAACAATGAATGGAACAGGTAGCCGGTTGAAATCTTTGTATATATTGCTTCTATATAGTCTAAGAAACATATATGCAAAGCATCCAAACAGTACAATTCGCCAATTTTTTGTTCTTCAAGTTTAACTGAACAATGAGCCCCAATGGTTAATCCTTTATCGGTGATTATTTGTAACTTTCGACAAGTAGAACAATGAATGGAACAGGTAGACGGTTGAAATCCTTGTATATATTGCGTCTATATAATCTAAGAAACATATATGCAAAGCATCCAAACAGTACCATTCGCCAATTTTTTGTCCTTCAAGTTCAAGTGAACAATGAGCCCCAATGGTTAATCCTTTATCGGAAATTATTTGTAATTTTCGACAAGTAGAACAATGAATGGAACAGGTAGACGGTTGAAATCTTTGAATATATTGCTTCTATATAATCTAAGAAACATATATGCAAAGCATGCAAACAGTACCATTCGCCAATTTTTTGTTCTTCAAGTTTAAGTGAACAACCAGCCCAATTGATAATCATGAAATGGAAATTATTTGTAACTTTCTACAAGTTGAACAATGAATAGAACAGGTAGACGGTTGAAATCTTTATATATGTTGCTTCTATATAGTCTACGAAACCTATATGCAAAGCATCTAAACAGTAACAATCGCCAATTTTTTGATCTTCAAGTTTAAGTGAACAATGAGCCCCAATGGTTAATCCTTTATCGGAAATTATTTGTAACTTTCGACAAGTAGAACAATGATTGGAACAGGTAGACGGTTGAAATCATTGTATATATTGCTTCTATATAGTCTAAGAAACATATATGCAAAGCGTCCAAACAGTACAATTCGCCAATTATTTGATCTTCAAGTTTAAGTGAACTACGAGCCCCATTGTTAGTACTTTAACGGAAATTATTTGTAACTTGCGACAAGTAGAACAATGAATGGAACAGGTAGCCGGTTGAAATCTTTGTATATATTGCTTCTATATAGTCTAAGAAACATATATGCAAAGCATCCAAACAGTACAATTCGCCAATTTTTTGTTCTTCAAGTTTAAGTGAACTACGAGCCCCATTGTTAATCCATTAAAGGAAATAATTTGTAAATTTGCGACAAGTAGAGCAATGATTGGAACAGGTAGACGGTTGAAATCATTGTACATATTGCTTCTATGTAGTCTAAGAAACATATATGCAAAGCGTCCAAACAGTACAATTCGCCAATTATTTGATCTTCAAGTTTAAGTGAACTACGAGCCCCATTGTTAGTACTTTAACGGAAATTATTTGTAACTTGCGACAAGTAGAACAATGAATGGAACAGGTAGCCTATAGAAATCTTTGTATATATTGCTTCTATATAGTCTAAGAAACATATATACAAAGCATCCAAACAGTACAATTCGCCAATTTTTTGTTCTTCAAGTTTAAGTGAACAATGAGCCCCAATGGTTAATCCTTTATCGGTGATTATTTGTAACTTTCGACAAGTAGAACAATGAATGGAACAGGTAGACGGTTGAAATCCTTGTATATATTGCGTCTATATAATCTAAGAAACATATATGCAAAGCATCCAAACAGTACCATTCGCCAATTTTTTGTTCTTCAAGTTTAAGTGAACAATGAGCCCCATTGTTAAACCTTTATCGGAAATTATTTGTAACTTTCGACAAGTAGAACATTGAATGGAACAGGTAGAGGGTTGAAATCTTTGTATATATTGCTTCTATATAGTATAAGAAACATATATGCAAATCATCCAAACAGTACAATTCGCCAATTTTTTGTTCTTCAAGTTTAAGTGAACGACGAGCCCCATTGTTAATCCTTTAACGGAAATTAATTGTAAGTTTCTACAAGTAGAACAATGATTCGAAGACACAGACGGTTGAAATCTTTGTATATATTGCTTCCATATAGTCTAAGAAACATATATGCAAAGCATCCAAACAGTACCATTCGCCAATTTTTTGTTCTTCAAGTTTAAGTGAACAATGAGCCCCATTGTTAATCCTTTATCGAAAATTATTTGTAACTTTCGACAAGTAGAACATTGAATGGAACAGGTAGACGGTTGAAATCTTTGTATATATTGCTTCTATATAGTATAAGAAACATATATGCAAATCATCCAAACAGTACAATTCGCCAATTATTTGATCTTCAAGTTTAAGTGAACTACGAGCCCCATTGTTAATACTTTAACGGAAATTATTTGTAACTTGCGACAAGTAGAACAATGAATGGAACAGGTAGACTGTTGAAATCAATGTATATATTGCTTCTATATAGTCAAAGAAACATATATGCAAAGCATCCAAACAGTACCATTCATCAATTTTTTGTTCTTCAAGTTTAAGTGAACAACGAGCCCCATTGTTAATCCTTTAAAGGAAATTATTTGTAAATTTCGACAAGTAGAACAATGATTGGAACACGTAAACGGTTGAAATCTTTGTATATATTGCTTCCATATAGTCTAAGAAACATGTACGCAAAGCATCCAAACAGTACCATTCGCCAATTTTGTGTTCTTCAAGTTTAAGTGAACAATGAGCCCCAATGGTTAATCCTTTATCGGTAATTATTTGTAACCTTCGACAAGTAGAACAATGAATGGAACAGGTAGACGGTTGAAATCATTGTATATATTGCGTCTATATAGTCTAAGAAACATATATGCAAAGCATCCAAACAGTACAATGCGCCAATTTTTTGATCTTCAAGTTTAAGTGAACAATGAGCCCCAATGGTTAATCCTTTATCGTAAATTATTTGTAATTTTCGACAAGTAGAACAATGAATGGAACAGGTAGACGGTTGAAATATTCGTATATATTGCTTCTATATAATATAAGAAACATATATTCAAAGCATCCAAACAGTACCATTCGCCAATTTTTTGTTCTTCAAGTTTAAGTGAACTACGAGCCCCATTGTTAATCCTTTAACGGAAATTAATTGTAACTTTCTACAAGTAGAACAAGGATTGGAACACACAGACGGTTGAAATCTTTGTATATATTGCTTCCATATAGTCTAAGAAACATATATGCAAAGCATCCAAACAGTACCATTCGCCAATTTTTTGTTCTTCAAGTTTAAGTGAACAATGGGCCCCAATGGTTAATCCTTTATCGGAAATTATTTGTAATTTTCGACAAGTAGAACAATGAATGGAACAGGTAGACGGTTGAAATCTTTGAATATATTGCTTCTATATAATCTAAGAAACATATATGCAAAGCATGCAAACAGTACCATTCGCCAATTTTTTGTTCTTCAAGTTTAAGTGAACAACCAGCCCAATTGATAATCATGAAATGGAAATTATTTGTAACTTTCTACAAGTAGAACAATGAATAGAACAGGTAGACGGTTGAAATCTTTATATATGTTGCTTCTATATAGTCTACGAAACCTATATGCAAAGCATCTAAACAGTAACAATCGCCAATTTTTTGATCTTCAAGTTTAAGTGAACAATGAGCCCCAATGGTTAATCCTTTATCGGAAATTATTTGTAACTTTCGACAAGTAGAACAATGATTGGAACAGGTAGACGGTTGAAATCATTGTATATATTGCTTCTATATAGTCTAAGAAACATATATGCAAAGCGTCCAAACAGTACAATTCGCCAATTATTTGATCTTCAAGTTTAAGTGAACTACGAGCCCCATTGTTAGTACTTTAACGGAAATTATTTGTAACTTGCGACAAGTAGAACAATGAATGGAACAGGTAGACGGTTGAAATCTTTGAATATATTGCTTCTATATAATCTAAGAAACATATATGCAAAGCATGCAAACAGTACCATTCGCCAATTTTTTGTTCTTCAAGTTTAAGTGAACAACCAGCCCAATTGATAATCATGAAATGGAAATTATTTGTAACTTTCTACAAGTAGAACAATGAATAGAACAGGTAGACGGTTGAAATCTTTATATATGTTGCTTCTATATAGTCTACGAAACCTATATGCAAAGCATCTAAACAGTAACAATCGCCAATTTTTTGATCTTCAAGTTTAAGTGAACAATGAGCCCCAATGGTTAATCCTTTATCGGAAATTATTTGTAACTTTCGACAAGTAGAACAATGATTGGAACAGGTAGACGGTTGAAATCATTGTATATATTGCTTCTATATAGTCTAAGAAACATATATGCAAAGCGTCCAAACAGTACAATTCGCCAATTATTTGATCTTCAAGTTTAAGTGAACTACGAGCCCCATTGTTAGTACTTTAACGGAAATTATTTGTAACTTGCGACAAGTAGAACAATGAATGGAACAGGTAGCCGGTTGAAATCTTTGTATATATTGCTTCCATATAGTCTAAGAAACATGTACGCAAAGCATCCAAACAGTACCATTCGCCAATTTTTTGTTCTTCAAGATTAAGTGAACAATGAGCCCCAATGGTTAATCCTTTATCGGAAATTATTTGTAATTTTCGACAAGTAGAACAATGAATAGAACAGGTAGACGGTTGAAATCTTTGTATATATTGCTTCTATATAGTCTAAGAAACATATATGCAAAGCATCCAAACAGTACCATTCGCAATTTTTTTGTTCTTCAAGTTTAAGTGAACAACGAGCCCCATTGTTAATCCTTTATCGGAAATTATTTGTAACTTTCGACAAGTAGAACAATGAATGGAACAGGTAGACGGTTGAAATCTTTGTATATATTGCTTCTATATAATCTAAGAAACATATATGCAAAGCATGCAAACAGTACCATTCGCCAATTTTTTGTTCTTCAAGTTTAAGTGAACAACGAGCCCAATTGATAATCATGAAACGGAAATTATTTGTAACTTTCTACAAGTAGAACAATGAATAGAACAGGTAGACGGTTGAAATTTTTATATATGTTGCTTCTATATAGTCTACGAAACCTATATGCAAAGCATCTAAACAGTAACAATCGACAATTTTTTGATCTTCAAGTTTAAGTGAACTACGAGCCCCATTGTTAGTACTTTAACGGAAATTATTTGTAACTTGCGACAAGTAGAACAATGAATGGAACAGGTAGCCGGTTGAAATCTTTGTATATATTGCTTCTATATAGTCTAAGAAACATATATGCAAAGCATCCAAACAGTACAATTCGCCAATTTTTTGTTCTTCAAGTTTAAGTGAACTACGAGCCCCATTGTTAATCCATTAAAGGAAATAATTTGTAAATTTGCGACAAGTAGAGCAATGATTGGAACAGGTAGACGGTTGAAATCATTGTACATATTGCTTCTATGTAGTCTAAGAAACATATATGCAAAGCGTCCAAACAGTACAATTCGCCAATTATTTGATCTTCAAGTTTAAGTGAACTACGAGCCCCAATGGTTAATCCTTTATCGGAAATTATTTGTAATTTTCGACAAGTAGAACAATGAATGGAACAGGTAGACGGTTGAAATCTTTGAATATATTGCTTCTATATAATCTAAGAAACATATATGCAAAGCATGCAAACAGTACCATTCGCCAATTTTTTGTTCTTCAAGTTTAAGTGAACAACCAGCCCAATTGATAATCATGAAATGGAAATTATTTGTAACTTTCTACAAGTAGAACAATGAATAGAACAGGTAGACGGTTGAAATCTTTATATATGTTGCTTCTATATAGTCTACGAAACCTATATGCAAAGCATCTAAACAGTAACAATCGCCAATTTTTTGATCTTCAAGTTTAAGTGAACTACGAGCCCCATTGTTAGTACTTTAACGGAAATTATTTGTAACTTGCGACAAGTAGAACAATGAATGGAACAGGTAGCCGGTTGAAATCTTTGTATATATTGCTTCTATATAGTCTAAGAAACATATATGCAAAGCATCCAAACAGTACAATTCGCCAATTTTTTGTTCTTCAAGTTTAAGTGAACAATGAGCCCCAATGGTTAATCCTTTATCGGTGATTATTTGTAACTTTCGACAAGTAGAACAATGAATGGAACAGGTAGACGGTTGAAATCCTTGTATATATTGCGTCTATATAATCTAAGAAACATATATGCAAAGCATCCAAACAGTACCATTCGCCAATTTTTTGTCCTTCAAGTTCAAGTGAACAATGAGCCCCAATGGTTAATCCTTTATCGGAAATTATTTGTAATTTTCGACAAGTAGAACAATGAATGGAACAGGTAGACGGTTGAAATCTTTGAATATATTGCTTCTATATAATCTAAGAAACATATATGCAAAGCATGCAAACAGTACCATTCGCCAATTTTTTGTTCTTCAAGTTTAAGTGAACAACCAGCCCAATTGATAATCATGAAATGGAAATTATTTGTAACTTTCTACAAGTAGAACAATGAATAGAACAGGTAGACGGTTGAAATCTTTATATATGTTGCTTCTATATAGTCTACGAAACCTATATGCAAAGCATCTAAACAGTAACAATCGCCAATTTTTTGATCTTCAAGTTTAAGTGAACAATGAGCCCCAATGGTTAATCCTTTATCGGAAATTATTTGTAACTTTCGACAAGTAGAACAATGATTGGAACAGGTAGACGGTTGAAATCATTGTATATATTGCTTCTATATAGTCTAAGAAACATATATGCAAAGCGTCCAAACAGTACAATTCGCCAATTATTTGATCTTCAAGTTTAAGTGAACTACGAGCCCCATTGTTAGTACTTTAACGGAAATTATTTGTAACTTGCGACAAGTAGAACAATGAATGGAACAGGTAGCCGGTTGAAATCTTTGTATATATTGCTTCCATATAGTCTAAGAAACATGTACGCAAAGCATCCAAACAGTACCATTCGCCAATTTTTTGTTCTTCAAGATTAAGTGAACAATGAGCCCCAATGGTTAATCCTTTATCGGAAATTATTTGTAATTTTCGACAAGTAGAACAATGAATAGAACAGGTAGACGGTTGAAATCTTTGTATATATTGCTTCTATATAGTCTAAGAAACATATATGCAAAGCATCCAAACAGTACCATTCGCAATTTTTTTGTTCTTCAAGTTTAAGTGAACAACGAGCCCCATTGTTAATCCTTTATCGGAAATTATTTGTAACTTTCGACAAGTAGAACAATGAATGGAACAGGTAGACGGTTGAAATCTTTGTATATATTGCTTCTATATAATCTAAGAAACATATATGCAAAGCATGCAAACAGTACCATTCGCCAATTTTTTGTTCTTCAAGTTTAAGTGAACAACGAGCCCAATTGATAATCATGAAACGGAAATTATTTGTAACTTTCTACAAGTAGAACAATGAATAGAACAGGTAGACGGTTGAAATTTTTATATATGTTGCTTCTATATAGTCTACGAAACCTATATGCAAAGCATCTAAACAGTAACAATCGACAATTTTTTGATCTTCAAGTTTAAGTGAACTACGAGCCCCATTGTTAGTACTTTAACGGAAATTATTTGTAACTTGCGACAAGTAGAACAATGAATGGAACAGGTAGCCGGTTGAAATCTTTGTATATATTGCTTCTATATAGTCTAAGAAACATATATGCAAAGCATCCAAACAGTACAATTCGCCAATTTTTTGTTCTTCAAGTTTAAGTGAACTACGAGCCCCATTGTTAATCCATTAAAGGAAATAATTTGTAAATTTGCGACAAGTAGAGCAATGATTGGAACAGGTAGACGGTTGAAATCATTGTACATATTGCTTCTATGTAGTCTAAGAAACATATATGCAAAGCGTCCAAACAGTACAATTCGCCAATTATTTGATCTTCAAGTTTAAGTGAACTACGAGCCCCATTGTTAGTACTTTAACGGAAATTATTTGTAACTTGCGACAAGTAGAACAATGAATGGAACAGGTAGCCTGTAGAAATCTTTGTATATATTGCTTCCATATAGTCTAAGAAACATGTGCGCAAAGCATCCAAACAGTACCATTCGCCAATTTTGTGTTCTTCAAGTTTAAGTGAACAATGAGCCCCAATGGTTAATCCTTTATCGGTAATTATTTGTAACCTTCGACAAGTAGAACAATGAATGGAACAGGTAGACGGTTGAAATCATTGTATATATTGCGTCTATATAGTCTAAGAAACATATATGCAAAGCATCCAAACAGTACAATGCGCCAATTTTTTGATCTTCAAGTTTAAGTGAACAATGAGCCCCAATGGTTAATCCTTTATCGTAAATTATTTGTAATTTTCGACAAGTAGAACAATGAATGGAACAGGTAGACGGTTGAAATATTCGTATATATTGCTTCTATATAATATAAGAAACATATATTCAAAGCATCCAAACAGTACCATTCGCCAATTTTTTGTTCTTCAAGTTTAAGTGAACTACGAGCCCCATTGTTAATCCTTTAACGGAAATTAATTGTAACTTTCTACAAGTAGAACAAGGATTGGAACACACAGACGGTTGAAATCTTTGTATATATTGCTTCCATATAGTCTAAGAAACATATATGCAAAGCATCCAAACAGTACCATTCGCCAATTTTTTGTTCTTCAAGTTTAAGTGAACAATGGGCCCCAATGGTTAATCCTTTATCGGAAATTACTTATAATTTTCGACAAGTAGAACAATGAATGGAACAGGTAGACGGTTGAAATCTTTCTATATATTGCTTCTAAATAGACTAAGAAACATATATGCAAATCATCCAAACAGTACCATTCGCCAATTTTTTGTTCTTCAAGTTTAAGTGAACAACGAGGCCCATTGATATTCATGAAACGGAAATTATTTCTAACTTTCGACAAGAAGAACAATGAATAGAACAGGTAGACGGTTGAAATCTTTGTATATATTGCGTCTATATAGTCTAAGAAACATATATGCAAAGCATCCAAACAGTACCATTCGCCAATTTTTTGTTCTTCAAGTTTAAGTGAACAATGGGCCCCATTGTTAATCCTTTATCGGAAATTATTTGTAACTTTCGACAAGTAGATCAATGAATGGAACAGGTAGACGGTCGAAATCTTTGTATATATTGCTTCTATATAATCTAAGAAACATATATGCAAAGCATCCAAACAGTACCATTCGCCACTTTTTTGATCTTCAAGTTTAAGTGAACAGCGAGCCCCATTGATAATCATGAAATGGAAATTATTTGTAACTTTCTTCAAGTAGAACAATGAATAGTACAGGTAGACGAGGTGAAATCTTTCTATATATTGCTTCTAAATAGTCTAAGAAACATATATGCAAAGCATCCAAACAGTACAATTCGCCAATTATTTCATCTTCATGTTTAAGTGAACTACGAGCCCCATTGTTAATACTTTAACGAAAAATTATTTGTAACTTCCGACAAGTAGAACAACGAATGGAACAGGTAGACGCTTGAAATCAATGTATATATTGCTTCTATATAGTCTAAGAAACATATATGCAAATCATCCAAACAGTACCAGTCGCCAATTTTTTGTTCTTCAAGTTTAAGTGAACTACGAGCCCCATTGTTAATCCTTTAACGGAAATTAATTGTAACTTTCTACAAGTAGAACAAGGATTGGAACACACAGACGGTTGAAATCTTTGTATATATTGCTTCCATATAGTCTAAGAAACATATATGCAAAGCATCCAAACAGTACCATTCGCCAATTTTTTGTTCTTCAAGTTTAAGTGAACAATGGGCCCCATTGTTAATCCTTTATCGGAAATTATTTGTAACTTTCGACAAGTAGATCAATGAATGGAACAGGTAGACGGTCGAAATCTTTGTATATATTGCTTCTATATAATCTAAGAAACATATATGCAAAGCATCCAAACAGTACCATTCGCCACTTTTTTGATCTTCAAGTTTAAGTGAACAGCGAGCCCCATTGATAATCATGAAATGGAAATTATTTGTAACTTTCTTCAAGTAGAACAATGAATAGTACAGGTAGACGAGGTGAAATCTTTCTATATATTGCTTCTAAATAGTCTAAGAAACATATATGCAAAGCATCCAAACAGTACAATTCGCCAATTATTTCATCTTCATGTTTAAGTGAACTACGAGCCCCATTGTTAATACTTTAACGAAAAATTATTTGTAACTTCCGACAAGTAGAACAACGAATGGAACAGGTAGACGCTTGAAATCAATGTATATATTGCTTCTATATAGTCTAAGAAACATATATGCAAATCATCCAAACAGTACCAGTCGCCAATTTTTTGTTCTTCAAGTTTAAGTGAACAACGAGGCCCATGGATAATCATGAAACGGAAATTATTTCTAACTTTCGACAAGTAGAACAATGAATGGATCAGGTAGACGGTTGAAATCAATGTATATATTGCTTCTATATAATCTACGAATCATATATGCAAAGCATCCAAACAGTACAACTCGCCAATTTTTTGTTCTTCAAGTTTAAGTGAACAATGAGCCCCAATGGTTAATCCGTTATCGGAAATTATTTGTAACTTTCTACAAGTAGAACAATGAATGGAACAGGTAGACAGGTTGAAATCTTTGTATATATTGCTTCTATATAGCCTACGAAACATATATGCAAAGCATCCAAACAGTACAATTCGCCAATTTTTTGTTCTTCAAGTTTAAGTGAACTACGAGCCCCATTGTTAATCCTTTAACGGACATTAATTGTAACTTTCTACAAGTAGAACAATGATTGGAACACACAGACGGTTGAAATCTTTGTATATATTGCTTCCATATAGTCTAAGAAACATATATGCAAAGCTTCTAAACAGTAACAATCGCCAATTTTTTGATCTTCAAGTTTAAGTGAACAGCGAGCCCCATTGATAATCATGAAATGAAAATTATTTGTAACTTTCGACAAGTAGAACATTGAATGGAACAGGTAGACGGTTGAAATCTTTGTATATATTGCTTCTATATAGTATAAGAAACATATATGCAAATCATCCAAACAGTACAATTCGCCAATTATTTGATCTTCAAGTTTAAGTGAACTACGAGCCCCATTGTTAATACTTTAACGGAAATTATTTGTAACTTTCGACAAGTAGAACATTGAATGGAACAGGTAGACGGTTGAAATCTTTGTATATATTGCTTCTATATAGTATAAGAAACATATATGCAAATCATCCAAACAGTACAATTCGCCAATTATTTGATCTTCATGTTTAAGTGAACAATGAGCCCCATTGTTAATCCTTTATCGGAAATTATTTGTAACTTTCGACAAGTAGAACATTGAATGGAACAGGTAGACGGTTGAAATCCTTGTATATATTGCCTCTATATAATCTAAGAAACATATATGCAAAGGATCCAAACAGTACAATTCGCCAATTATTTGATCTTCAAGTTTAAGTGAACTACGAGCCCCATTGTTAATACTTTAACGGAAATTATTTGTAACTTGCGACAAGTAGAACAATGAATGGAACAGGTAGACTGTTGAAATCAATGTATATATTGCTTCTATATATTCTAAGAAACATAAATGCAAAGCATCCAATCAGTACCATTCATCAATTTTTTTTCTTCAAGTTTAAGTGAACAACGAGCCCCATTGTTAATCCTTTAAAGGAAATTATTTGTAAATTTCCACAAGTAGAACAATGATTGGAACACGTAAACGGTTGAAATCTTTGTATATATTGCTTCCATATAGTCTAAGAAACATGTACGCAAAGCATCCAAACAGTACCATTCATCAATTTTTTGTTCTTCAAGTTTAAATGAACAACGAGCCCCATTGTTAATCCTTTAAAGGAAATTATTTGTAAATTTCGACAAGTAGAACAATGATTGGAACACGTAGACGGTTGAAATCTTTGTATATATTGCTTCTATATAGTATAAGAAACATATATGCAAATCATCCAAACAGTACAATTCGCCAATTATTTGATCTTCAAGTTTAAGTGAACTACGAGCCCCATTGTTAATACTTTAACGGAAATTATTTGTAACTTGCGACAAGTAGAACAATGAATGGAACAGGTAGACGGTTGAAATCAATGTATATATTGCTTCTATATAGTCTAAGAAACATATATGCAAAGCATCCAAACAGTACCATTCATCAATTTTTTGTTCTTCAAGTTTAGGTGAACAACGAGCCCCATTGTTAATCCTTTAAAGGAAATTATTTGTAAATTTCGACAAGTAGAACAATGATTGGAACACGTAGACGGTTGAAATCTTTGTATATATTGCTTCCATATAGTCTAAGAAACATGTACGCAAAGCATCCAAACATTACCATTCGCCAATTTTTTGGTCTTCAAGTTTAAGTGAACAATGAGCCCCAATGGTTAATCCTTTATCGGAAATTATTTGTAATTTTCGACAAGTAGAACAATGAATGGAACAGGTAGACTGTTGAAATCAATGTATATATTGCTTCTATATAATCTACGAATCATATATGCAAAGCATCCAAACAGTACAATTCGCCAATTTTTTGTTCTTCAAGTTTAAGTGAACAATGAGCCCCAATGGTTAATCCGTTATCGGAAATTATTTGTAACTTTCTACAAGTAGAACAATGAATGGAACAGGTAGACAGGTTGAAATCTTTGTATATATTGCTTCTATATAATATAAGAAACATATATTCAAAGCATCCAAACAGTACCATTCGCCAATTTTTTGTTCTTCAAGTTTAAGTGAACTACGAGCCCCATTGTTAATCCTTTAACGGAAATTAATTGTAACTTTCTACAAGTAGAACAAGGATTGGAACACACAGACGGTTGAAATCTTTGTATATATTGCTTCCATATAGTCTAAGAAACATATATGCAAAGCATCCAAACAGTACCATTCGCCAATTTTTTGTTCTTCAAGTTTAAGTGAACAATGGGCCCCAATGGTTAATCCTTTATCGGAAATTACTTATAATTTTCGACAAGTAGAACAATGAATGGAACAGGTAGACGGTTGAAATCTTTCTATATATTGCTTCTAAATAGACTAAGAAACATATATGCAAATCATCCAAACAGTACCAGACGCCAATTTTTTGTTCTTCAAGTTTAAGTGAACAACGAGGCCCATGGATAATCATGAAACGGAAATTATTTCTAACTTTCGACAAGTAGAACAATGAATGGATCAGGTAGACGGTTGAAATCAATGTATATATTGCTTCTATATAATCTACGAATCATATATGCAAAGCATCCAAACAGTACAATTCGCCAATTTTTTGTTCTTAAAGTTTAAGTGAACAATGAGCCCCAATGGTTAATCCTTTAAAGGAAATTAATTGTAACTTTCTACAAGTAGAACAATGATTGCAACACACAGACGGTTGAAATCTTTGTATATATTGCTTCCATGTAGTCTAAGAAACATATATGCAATGCATCCAAACAGTACCATTCGCCAATTTTTTGTTCTTCAAGTTTAAGTGAACAATGAGCCCCATTGTTAATCCTTTATCGAAAATTATTTGTAACTTTCGACAAGTAGAACATTGAATGGAACAGGTAGACGGTTGAAATCTTTGTATATATTGCTTCTATATAGTATAAGAAACATATATGCAAATCATCCAAACAGTACAATTCGCCAATTATTTGATCTTCAAGTTTAAGTGAACTACGAGCCCCATTGTTAATACTTTAACGGAAATTATTTGTAACTTGCGACAAGTAGAACAATGAATGGAACAGGTAGACTGTTGAAATCAATGTATATATTGCTTCTATATAGTCTAAGAAACATATATGCAAAGCATCCAATCAGTACCATTCATCAATTTTTTTTCTTCAAGTTTAAATGAACAACGAGCCCCATTGTTAATCCTTTAAAGGAAATTATTTGTAAATTTCGACAAGTAGAACAATGATTGGAACACGTAGACGGTTGAAATCTTTGTATATATTGCTTCTATATAGTATAAGAAACATATATGCAAATCATCCAAACAGTACAATTCGCCAATTATTTGATCTTCAAGTTTAAGTGAACTACGAGCCCCATTGTTAATACTTTAACGGAAATTATTTGTAACTTGCGACAAGTAGAACAATGAATGGAACAGGTAGACGGTTGAAATCAATGTATATATTGCATCTATATAGTCTAAGAAACATATATGCAAAGCATCCAAACAGTACCATTCATCAATTTTTTGTTCTTCAAGTTTAGGTGAACAACGAGCCCCATTGTTAATCCTTTAAAGGAAATTATTTGTAAATTTCGACAAGTAGAACAATGATTGGAACACGTAGACGGTTGAAATCTTTGTATGTATTGCTTCCATATAGTCTAAGAAACATGTACGCAAAGCATCCAAACATTACCATTCGCCAATTTTTTGGTCTTCAAGTTTAAGTGAACAATGAGCCCCAATGGTTAATCCTTTATCGGAAATTATTTGTAATTTTCGACAAGTAGAACAATGAATGGAACAGGTAGACGGTTGAAATCTTTGTATATATTGCTTCTATATAGTCTAAGAAACATATATGCAAAGCATCCAAACAGTACAATTCGCCAATTTTTTGTTCTTCAAGTTTAAGTGAACTACGAGCCCCATTGTTAAACCTTTAACGGAAATTATTTGTAACTTTCGACAAGTAGAACAATGAATGGAATAGGTAAACGGTTGAAATCTTTGTATATATTGCTTCTATATAGTCTAAGAAACATATATGCAAAGCATCCAAACAGTACAATTCGCCAATTTTTTGTTCTTAAAGTTTAAGTGAACAATGAGCCCCAATGGTTAATCCTTTAAAGGAAATTAATTGTAACTTTCTACAAGTAGAACAATGATTGGAACACACAGACGGTTAAAATCTTTGTATATATTGCTTCCATGTAGTCTAAGAAACATATATGCAATGCATCCAAACAGTACCATTCGCCAATTTTTTGTTCTTCAAGTTTAAGTGAACAATGAGCCCCATTGTTAATCCATTATCGAAAATTATTTGTAACTTTCGACAAGTAGAACATTGAATGGAACAGGTAGACGGTTGAAATCTTTGTATATATTGCTTCTATATAGTATAAGAAACATATATGCAAATCATCCAAACAGTACAATTCGCCAATTATTTGAGCTTCAAGTTTAAGTGAACTACGAGCCCCATTGTTAATACTTTAACGGAAATTATTTGTAACTTGCGACAAGTAGAGCAATGAATGGAACAGGTAGACTGTTGAAATCAATGTATATATTGCTTCTATATAATCTACGAATCATATATGCAAAGCATCCAAACAGTACAATTCGCCAATTTTTTGTTCTTCAAGTTTAAGTGAACAATGAGCCCCAATGGTTAATCCGTTATCGGAAATTATTTGTAACTTTCTACAAGTAGAACAATGAATGGAACAGGTAGACAGGTTGAAATCTTTGTATATATTGCTTCTATATAATATAAGAAACATATATTCAAAGCATCCAAACAGTACCATTCGCCAATTTTTTGTTCTTCAAGTTTAAGTGAACTACGAGCGCCATTGTTAATCCTTTAACGGAAATTAATTGTAACTTTCTACAAGTAGAACAAGGATTGGAACACACAGACGGTTGAAATCTTTGTATATATTGCTTCCATATAGTCTAAGAAACATATATGCAAAGCATCCAAACAGTACCATTCGCCAATTTTTTGTTCTTCAAGTTTAAGTGAACAATGGGCCCCAATGGTTAATCCTTTATCGGAAATTACTTATAATTTTCGACAAGTAGAACAATGAATGGAACAGGTAGACGGTTGAAATCTTTCTATATATTGCTTCTAAATAGACTAAGAAACATATATGCAAATCATCCAAACAGTACCAGACGCCAATTTTTTGTTCTTCAAGTTTAAGTGAACAACGAGGCCCATGGATAATCATGAAACGGAAATTATTTCTAACTTTCGACAAGTAGAACAATGAATGGATCAGGTAGACGGTTGAAATCAATGTATATATTGCTTCTATATAATCTACGAATCATATATGCAAAGCATCCAAACAGTACAATTCGCCAATTTTTTGTTCTTCAAGTTTAAGTGAACAATGAGCCCCAATGGTTAATCCGTTATCGGAAATTATTTGTAACTTTCTACAAGTAGAACAATGAATGGAACAGGTAGACAGGTTGAAATCTTTGTATATATTGCTTCTATATAGCCTACGAAACATATATGCAAAGCATCCAAACAGTACAATTCGCCAATTTTTTGTTCTTCAAGTTTAAGTGAACTACGAGCCCCATTGTTAATCCTTTAACGGACATTAATTGTAACTTTCTACAAGTAGAACAATGATTGGAACACACAGACGGTTGAAATCTTTGTATATATTGCTTCCATATAGTCTAAGAAACATATATGCAAATCATCCAAACAGTACCATTCGCCAATTTTTTGTTCTTCAAGTTTAAGTGAACAATGAGCCCCATTGTTAATCCTTTATCGGAAATTAGTTGTAACTTTCGACAAGTAGAACAATGAATGGAACAGGTAAACGGTTGAAATCTTTGTATATATTGCTTCTATATAGTCTAAGAAACATATATGCAAAGCATCCAAACAGTACAATTCGCCAATTTTTTGTTCTTAAAGTTTAAGTGAACAATGAGCCCCAATGGTTAATCCTTTAAAGGAAATTAATTGTAACTTTCTACAAGTAGAACAATGATTGGAACACACAGACGGTTGAAATCTTTGTATATATTGCTTCCATGTAGTCTAAGAAACATATATGCAATGCATCCAAACAGTACCATTCGCCAATTTTTTGTTCTTCAAGTTTAAGTGAACAATGAGCCCCATTGTTAATCCTTTATCGAAAATTATTTGTAACTTTCGACAAGTAGAACATTGAATGGAACAGGTAGACGGTTGAAATCTTTGTATATATTGCTTCTATATAGTATAAGAAACATATATGCAAATCATCCAAACAGTACAATTCGCCAATTATTTGATCTTCAAGTTTAAGTGAACTACGAGCCCCATTGTTAATACTTTAACGGAAATTATTTGTAACTTGCGACAAGTAGAACAATGAATGGAACAGGTAGACTGTTGAAATCAATGTATATATTGCTTCTATATAGTCTAAGAAACATATATGCAAAGCATCCAATCAGTACCATTCATCAATTTTTTTTCTTCAAGTTTAAATGAACAACGAGCCCCATTGTTAATCCTTTAAAGGAAATTATTTGTAAATTTCGACAAGTAGAACAATGATTGGAACACGTAGACGGTTGAAATCTTTGTATATATTGCTTCTATATAGTATAAGAAACATATATGCAAATCATCCAAACAGTACAATTCGCCAATTATTTGATCTTCAAGTTTAAGTGAACTACGAGCCCCATTGTTAATACTTTAACGGAAATTATTTGTAACTTGCGACAAGTAGAACAATGAATGGAACAGGTAGACGGTTGAAATCAATGTATATATTGCATCTATATAGTCTAAGAAACATATATGCAAAGCATCCAAACAGTACCATTCATCAATTTTTTGTTCTTCAAGTTTAGGTGAACAACGAGCCCCATTGTTAATCCTTTAAAGGAAATTATTTGTAAATTTCGACAAGTAGAACAATGATTGGAACACGTAGACGGTTGAAATCTTTGTATATATTGCTTCCATATAGTCTAAGAAACATGTACGCAAAGCATCCAAACATTACCATTCGCCAATTTTTTGGTCTTCAAGTTTAAGTGAACAATGAGCCCCAATGGTTAATCCTTTATCGGAAATTATTTGTAATTTTCGACAAGTAGAACAATGAATGGAACAGGTAGACGGTTGAAATCTTTGTATATATTGCTTCTATATAGTCTAAGAAACATATATGCAAAGCATCCAAACAGTACAATTCGCCAATTTTTTGTTCTTCAAGTTTAAGTGAACTACGAGCCCCATTGTTAAACCTTTAACGGAAATTATTTGTAACTTTCGACAAGTAGAACAATGAATGGAACAGGTAAACGGTTGAAATCTTTGTATATATTGCTTCTATATAGTCTAAGAAACATATATGCAAAGCATCCAAACAGTACAATTCGCCAATTTTTTGTTCTTAAAGTTTAAGTGAACAATGAGCCCCAATGGTTAATCCTTTAAAGGAAATTAATTGTAACTTTCTACAAGTAGAACAATGATTGGAACACACAGACGGTTGAAATCTTTGTATATATTGCTTCCATGTAGTCTAAGAAACATATATGCAATGCATCCAAACAGTACCATTCGCCAATTTTTTGTTCTTCAAGTTTAAGTGAACAATGAGCCCCATTGTTAATCCTTTATCGAAAATTATTTGTAACTTTCGACAAGTAGAACATTGAATGGAACAGGTAGACGGTTGAAATCTTTGTATATATTGCTTCTATATAGTATAAGAAACATATATGCAAATCATCCAAACAGTACAATTCGCCAATTATTTGATCTTCAAGTTTAAGTGAACTACGAGCCCCATTGTTAATACTTTAACGGAAATTATTTGTAACTTGCGACAAGTAGAACAATGAATGGAACAGGTAGACTGTTGAAATCAATGTATATATTGCTTCTATATAGTCTAAGAAACATATATGCAAATCATCCAAACAGTACAATTCGCCAATTATTTGATCTTCTAGTTTAAGTGAACTACGAGCCCCATTGTTAATACTTTAACGGAAATTATTTGTAACTTGCGACAAGTAGAACAATGAATGGAACAGGTAGACGGTTGAAATCAATGTATATATTGCTTGCATATAGGCTAAGAAACATATATGCAAAGCATCCAAACAGTACCATTCGCCACTTTTTTGTTCTTCAAGTTTAAGTGAACAACGAGCCCCATTGTTAATCCTTTAAAGGAAATTATTTGTAAATTTCGACAAGTAGAACAATGATTGGAACACGTAGACGGTTGAAATCTTTGTATATATTGCTTCCATATAGTCTAAGAAACATGTACGCAAACCATCCAAACAGTACCATTCGCCAATTTTTTGTTCTTCAAGTTTAAGTGAACAATGAGCCCCAATGGTTAATCCTTTATCGGAAATTATTTGTAACTTTCGACAAGTAGAACAATGAATGGAACAGGTAGACGGTGGAAATCCTTGTATATATTGCGTCTATATAGTCTAAGAAACATATCTGCAAATCATCCAAACAGTACAATTCGCCAATTATTTGATCTTCAAGTTTAAGTGAACTACGAGACCCAATGGTTAATCCTTTATCAGAAATTATTTGTAATTTTCGACAAGTAGAACAATGAATGGAACAGGTAGACGGTTGAAATCAATGTATATATTGCTTCTATATAGTCTAAGAAACATATATGCAAAGCATCCAAACAGTACCATTCGCCACTTTTTTGTTCTTCAAGTTTAAGTGAACAACGAGCCCCATTGTTAATCCATTAAAGGAAATTATTTGTAAATTTCGACAAGTAGAACAATGATTGGAACACGTAGACGGTTGAAATCTTTGTATATATTGCTTCCATATAGTCTAAGAAACATGTACGCAAAGCATCCAAACATTACCATTCGCCAATTTTTTGGTCTTCAAGTTTAAGTGAACAATGAGCCCCAATGGTTAATCCTTTGTCGGAAATTATTTGTAATTTTCGACAAGTAGAACAATGAATGGAACAGGTAGACGGTTGAAATCTTTGTATATATTGCTTCTATATAGTCTAAGAAACATATATGCAAAGCATCCAAACAGTACAATTCGCCAATTTTTTGTTCTTCAAGTTTAAGTGAACTACGAGCCCCATTGTTAAACCTTTAACGGAAATTATTTGTAACTTTCGACAAGTAGAACAATGAATGGAACAGGTAAACGGTTGAAATCTTTGTATATATTGCTTCTATATAGTCTAAGAAACATATATGCAAAGCATCCAAACAGTACAATTCGCCAATTTTTTGTTCTTAAAGTTTAAGTGAACAATGAGCCCCAATGGTTAATCCTTTAAAGGAAATTAATTGTAACTTTCTACAAGTAGAACAATGATTGGAACACACAGACGGTTGAAATCTTTGTATATATTGCTTCCATATAGTCTAAGAAACATATATGCAATGCATCCAAACAGTACCATTCGCCAATTTTTTGTTCTTCAAGTTTAAGTGAACAATGAGCCCCATTGTTAATCCTTTATCGGAAATTATTTGTAACTTGCGACAAGTAGAACAATGAATGGAACAGGTAGACTGTTGAAATCAATGTATATATTGCTTCTATATAGTCTAAGAAACATATATGCAAATCATCCAAACAGTACAATTCGCCAATTATTTGATCTTCTAGTTTAAGTGAACTACGAGCCCCATTGTTAATACTTTAAAGGAAATTATTTGTAACTTGCGACAAGTAGAACAATGAATGGAACAGGTAGACGGTTGAAATCAATGTATATATTGCTTGCATATAGTCTAAGAAACATATATGCAAAGCATCCAAACAGTACCATTCGCCACTTTTTTGTTCTTCAAGTTTAAGTGAACAACGAGCCCCATTGTTAATCCTTTAAAGGAAATTATTTGTAAATTTCGACAAGTAGAACAATGATTGGAACACGTAGACGGTTGAAATCTTTGTATATATTGCTTCCATATAGTCTAAGAAACATGTACGCAAACCATCCAAACAGTACCATTCGCCAATTTTTTGTTCTTCAAGTTTAAGTGAACAATGAGCCCCAATGGTTAATCCTTTATCGGAAATTATTTGTAATTTTCGACAAGTAGAACAATGAATGGAACAGGTAGACGGTTGAAATCTTTGTATATATTGCTTCTATATAATCTAAGAAACATATATGCAAAGCATCCAAACAGTACCATTCGCCGATTTTTTGATCTTCAAGTTTAAGTGAAAAGCGAGCCCAATTGATAATCATGAAACGGAAATTATTTGTAACTTTTTACAAGTAGAACAATGAATAGAACAGGTAGACGGTTGAAATATTTGTATATATTGCTTCTATATAATATAAGAAACATATATTCAAAGCATCCAAACAGTACCATTCGCCAATTTTTTGTTCTTCAAGTTTAAGTGAACTACGAGCCCCATTGTTAATCCAATAAAGGAAATAAATTGTAAATTTGCGACAAGTAGAGCAATGAATGGAATCGGTAGACGGTTGAAATCATTGTATATATTGCTTCTATATAGTCTAAGAAACATATATGCAAAGCATCCAAACAGTACCATTCGCAATTTTTTTGTTCTTCAAGTTTAAGTGAACAACGAGCCCCATTGTTAATCCTTTAAAGGAAGTTATTTGTAAATTTCGACAAGTAGAACAATGATTGGAACACGTAGACGGTTGAAATCTTTGTATATATTGCTTCCATATAGTCTAAGAAACATGTACGCAAAGCATCCAAACAGTACCATTCGCCAATTATTTGATCTTCAAGTTTAAGTGAACTACGAGCCCCATTGTTAGTACTTTAACGGAAATTATTTGTAATTTGCGACAAGTAGAACAATGAATGGAACAGGTAGCCGGTTGAAATCTTTGTATATATTGCTTCTATATAGTCTAAGAAACATATATGCAAAGCATCCAAACAGTACAATTCGCCAATTTTTTGTTCTTAAAGTTTAAGTGAACAATGAGCCCCAATGGTTAATCCTTTAAAGGAAATTAATTGTAACTTTCTACAAGTAGAACAATGATTGGAACACACAGACGGTTGAAATCTTTGTATATATTGCTTCCATGTAGTCTAAGAAACATATATGCAATGCATCCAAACAGTACCATTCGCCAATTTTTTGTTCTTCAAGTTTAAGTGAACAATGAGCCCCATTGTTAATCCTTTATCGAAAATTATTTGTAACTTTCGACAAGTAGAACATTGAATGGAACAGGTAGACGGTTGAAATCTTTGTATATATTGCTTCTATATAGTATAAGAAACATATATGCAAATCATCCAAACAGTACAATTCGCCAATTATTTGATCTTCAAGTTTAAGTGAACTACGAGCCCCATTGTTAATACTTTAACGGAAATTATTTGTAACTTGCGACAAGTAGAACAATGAATGGAACAGGTAGACTGTTGAAATCAATGTATATATTGCTTCTATATAGTCTAAGAAACATATATGCAAATCATCCAAACAGTACAATTCGCCAATTATTTGATCTTCTAGTTTAAGTGAACTACGAGCCCCATTGTTAATACTTTAACGGAAATTATTTGTAACTTGCGACAAGTAGAACAATGAATGGAACAGGTAGACGGTTGAAATCAATGTATATATTGCTTGCATATAGGCTAAGAAACATATATGCAAAGCATCCAAACAGTACCATTCGCCACTTTTTTGTTCTTCAAGTTTAAGTGAACAACGAGCCCCATTGTTAATCCTTTAAAGGAAATTATTTGTAAATTTCGACAAGTAGAACAATGATTGGAACACGTAGACGGTTGAAATCTTTGTATATATTGCTTCCATATAGTCTAAGAAACATGTACGCAAACCATCCAAACAGTACCATTCGCCAATTTTTTGTTCTTCAAGTTTAAGTGAACAATGAGCCCCAATGGTTAATCCTTTATCGGAAATTATTTGTAACTTTCGACAAGTAGAACAATGAATGGAACAGGTAGACGGTGGAAATCCTTGTATATATTGCGTCTATATAGTCTAAGAAACATATCTGCAAATCATCCAAACAGTACAATTCGCCAATTATTTGATCTTCAAGTTTAAGTGAACTACGAGACCCAATGGTTAATCCTTTATCAGAAATTATTTGTAATTTTCGACAAGTAGAACAATGAATGGAACAGGTAGACGGTTGAAATCAATGTATATATTGCTTCTATATAGTCTAAGAAACATATATGCAAAGCATCCAAACAGTACCATTCGCCACTTTTTTGTTCTTCAAGTTTAAGTGAACAACGAGCCCCATTGTTAATCCATTAAAGGAAATTATTTGTAAATTTCGACAAGTAGAACAATGATTGGAACACGTAGACGGTTGAAATCTTTGTATATATTGCTTCCATATAGTCTAAGAAACATGTACGCAAACCATCCAAACAGTACCATTCGCCAATTTTTTGTTCTTCAAGTTTAAGTGAACAATGAGCCCCAATGGTTAATCCTTTATCGGAAATTATTTGTAATTTTCGACAAGTAGAACAATGAATGGAACAGGTAGACGGTTGAAATCTTTGTATATATTGCTTCTATATAATCTAAGAAACATATATGCAAAGCATCCAAACAGTACCATTCGCCGATTTTTTGATCTTCAAGTTTAAGTGAAAAGCGAGCCCAATTGATAATCATGAAACGGAAATTATTTGTAACTTTTTACAAGTAGAACAATGAATAGAACAGGTAGACGGTTGAAATATTTGTATATATTGCTTCTATATAATATAAGAAACATATATTCAAAGCATCCAAACAGTACCATTCGCCAATTTTTTGTTCTTCAAGTTTAAGTGAACTACGAGCCCCATTGTTAATCCAATAAAGGAAATAAATTGTAAATTTGCGACAAGTAGAGCAATGAATGGAATCGGTAGACGGTTGAAATCATTGTATATATTGCTTCTATATAGTCTAAGAAACATATATGCAAAGCATCCAAACAGTACCATTCGCAATTTTTTTGTTCTTCAAGTTTAAGTGAACAACGAGCCCCATTGTTAATCCTTTAAAGGAAGTTATTTGTAAATTTCGACAAGTAGAACAATGATTGGAACACGTAGACGGTTGAAATCTTTGTATATATTGCTTCCATATAGTCTAAGAAACATGTACGCAAAGCATCCAAACAGTACCATTCGCCAATTTTTTGTTCTTCAAGTTTAAGTGAACAACGAGCCCCATTGATAATCATGAAACGGAAATTATTTGTAACTTTTTACAAGTAGAACAATGAATAGAACAGGTAGACGGTTGAAATATTTGTATATATTGCTTCTATATAATATAAGAAACATATATTCAAAGCATCCAAACAGTACCATTCGCCAATTTCTTGTTCTTCAAGTTTAAGTGAACTTCGAGCCCCATTTTTAATCCAATAAAGGAAATAATTTGTAAATTTGCGACAAGTAGAGCAATGAATGGAATCGGTAGACGGTTGAAATCATTGTATATATTGCTTCTATATAGTCTAAGAAAAATATATGCAAAGCATCCAAACAGTACCATTCGCAATTTTTTTGTTCTTCAAGTTTAAGTGAACAACGAGCCCCATTGTTAATCCTTTAAAGGAAGTTATTTGTAAATTTCGACAAGTAGAACAATGATTGGAACCCGTAGACGGTTGAAATCTTTGTATATATTGCTTCCATATAGTCTAAGAAACATGTACGCAAAGCATCCAAACAGTACCATTCGCCAATTTTTTGTTCTTCAAGTTTAAGTGAACAATGAGCCCCAATGGTTAATCCTTTATCGGAAATTATTTGTAATTTTCGACAAGTAGAACAATGAATGGAACAGGTAGACGGTTGAAATCTTTGTATATATTGCTTCTATATAATCTAAGAAACATATATGCAAAGCATCCAAACAGTACCATTCGCCGATTTTTTGATCTTCAAGTTTAAGTGAAAAGCGAGCCCCATTGATAATCATGAAACGGAAATTATTTGTAACTTTTTACAAGTAGAACAATGAATAGAACAGGTAGACGGTTGAAATATTTGTATATATTGCTTCTATATAATATAAGAAACATATATTCAAAGCATCCAAACAGTACCATTCGCCAATTTTTTGTTCTTCAAGTTTAAGTGAACTACGAGCCCCATTGTTAATCCAAAAAAGGAAATAATTTGTAAATTTCGACAAGTAGAACAATGATTGGAACACGTAGACGGTTGAAATCTTTGTATATATTGCTTCCATATAGTCTAAGAAACATGTACGCAAACCATCCAAACAGTACCATTCGCCAATTTTTTGTTCTTCAAGTTTAAGTGAACAATGAGCCCCAATGGTTAATCCTTTATCGGAAATTATTTGTAACTTGCGACAAGTAGAACAATGAATGGAACAGGTAGACTGTTGAAATCAATGTATATATTGCTTCTATATAGTCTAAGAAACATATATGCAAATCATCCAAACAGTACAATTCGCCAATTATTTGATCTTCTAGTTTAAGTGAACTACGAGCCCCATTGTTAATACTTTAACGGAAATTATTTGTAACTTGCGACAAGTAGAACAATGAATGGAACAGGTAGACGGTTGAAATCAATGTATATATTGCTTGCATATAGTCTAAGAAACATATATGCAAAGCATCCAAACAGTACCATTCGCCACTTTTTTGTTCTTCAAGTTTAAGTGAACAACGAGCCCCATTGTTAATCCTTTAAAGGAAATTATTTGTAAATTTCGACAAGTAGAACAATGATTGGAACACGTAGACGGTTGAAATCTTTGTATATATTGCTTCCATAGAGTCTAAGAAACATGTACGCAAACCATCCAAACAGTACCATTCGCCAATTTTTTGTTCTTCAAGTTTAAGTGAACAATGAGCCCCAATGGTTAATCCTTTATCGGAAATTATTTGTAATTTTCGACAAGTAGAACAATGAATGGAACAGGTAGACGGTTGAAATCTTTGTATATATTGCTTCCATATAGTCTAAGAAACATGTACGCAAACCATCCAAACAGTACCATTCGCCAATTTTTTGTTCTTCAAGTTTAAGTGAACAATGAGCCCCAATGGTTAATCCTTTATCGGAAATTATTTGTAATTTTCGACAAGTAGAACAATGAATGGAACAGGTAGACGGTTGAAATCTTTGTATATATTGCTTCTATATAATCTAAGAAACATATATGCAAAGCATCCAAACAGTACCATTCGCCGATTTTTTGATCTTCAAGTTTAAGTGAAAAGCGAGCCCAATTGATAATCATGAAACGGAAATTATTTGTAACTTTTTACAAGTAGAACAATGAATAGAACAGGTAGACGGTTGAAATATTTGTATATATTGCTTCTATATAATATAAGAAACATATATTCAAAGCATCCAAACAGTACCATTCGCCAATTTTTTGTTCTTCAAGTTTAAGTGAACTACGAGCCCCATTGTTAATCCAATAAAGGAAATAAATTGTAAATTTGCGACAAGTAGAGCAATGAATGGAATCGGTAGACGGTTGAAATCATTGTATATATTGCTTCTATATAGTCTAAGAAACATATATGCAAAGCATCCAAACAGTACCATTCGCAATTTTTTTGTTCTTCAAGTTTAAGTGAACAACGAGCCCCATTGTTAATCCTTTAAAGGAAGTTATTTGTAAATTTCGACAAGTAGAACAATGATTGGAACACGTAGACGGTTGAAATCTTTGTATATATTGCTTCCATATAGTCTAAGAAACATGTACGCAAAGCATCCAAACAGTACCATTCGCCAATTTTTTGTTCTTCAAGTTTAAGTGAACAACGAGCCCCATTGATAATCATGAAACGGAAATTATTTGTAACTTTTTACAAGTAGAACAATGAATAGAACAGGTAGACGGTTGAAATATTTGTATATATTGCTTCTATATAATATAAGAAACATATATTCAAAGCATCCAAACAGTACCATTCGCCAATTTCTTGTTCTTCAAGTTTAAGTGAACTTCGAGCCCCATTTTTAATCCAATAAAGGAAATAATTTGTAAATTTGCGACAAGTAGAGCAATGAATGGAATCGGTAGACGGTTGAAATCATTGTATATATTGCTTCTATATAGTCTAAGAAAAATATATGCAAAGCATCCAAACAGTACCATTCGCAATTTTTTTGTTCTTCAAGTTTAAGTGAACAACGAGCCCCATTGTTAATCCTTTAAAGGAAGTTATTTGTAAATTTCGACAAGTAGAACAATGATTGGAACCCGTAGACGGTTGAAATCTTTGTATATATTGCTTCCATATAGTCTAAGAAACATGTACGCAAAGCATCCAAACAGTACCATTCGCCAATTTTTTGTTCTTCAAGTTTAAGTGAACAATGAGCCCCAATGGTTAATCCTTTATCGGAAATTATTTGTAATTTTCGACAAGTAGAACAATGAATGGAACAGGTAGACGGTTGAAATCTTTGTATATATTGCTTCTATATAATCTAAGAAACATATATGCAAAGCATCCAAACAGTACCATTCGCCGATTTTTTGATCTTCAAGTTTAAGTGAAAAGCGAGCCCAATTGATAATCATGAAACGGAAATTATTTGTAACTTTTTACAAGTAGAACAATGAATAGAACAGGTAGACGGTTGAAATATTTGTATATATTGCTTCTATATAATATAAGAAACATATATTCAAAGCATCCAAACAGTACCATTCGCCAATTTTTTGTTCTTCAAGTTTAAGTGAACTACGAGCCCCATTGTTAATCCAATAAAGGAAATAAATTATAAATTTGCGACAAGTAGAGCAATGAATGGAATCGGTAGACGGTTGAAATCATTGTATATATTGCTTCTATATAGTCTAAGAAACATATATGCAAAGCATCCAAACAGTACCATTCGCAATTTTTTTGTTCTTCAAGTTTAAGTGAACAACGAGCCCCATTGTTAATCCTTTAAAGGAAGTTATTTGTAAATTTCGACAAGTAGAACAATGATTGGAACACGTAGACGGTTGAAATCTTTGTATATATTGCTTCCATATAGTCTAAGAAACATGTACGCAAAGCATCCAAACAGTACCATTCGCCAATTTTTTGTTCTTCAAGTTTAAGTGAACAACGAGCCCCATTGATAATCATGAAACGGAAATTATTTGTAACTTTTTACAAGTAGAACAATGAATAGAACAGGTAGACGGTTGAAATATTTGTATATATTGCTTCTATATAATATAAGAAACATATATTCAAAGCATCCAAACAGTACCATTCGCCGATTTTTTGATCTTCAAGTTTAAGTGAAAAGCGAGCCCCATTGATAATCATGAAACGGAAATTATTTGTAACTTTTTACAAGTAGAACAATGAATAGAACAGGTAGACGGTTGAAATATTTGTATATATTGCTTCTATATAATATAAGAAACATATATTCAAAGCATCCAAACAGTACCATTCGCCAATTTTTTGTTCTTCAAGTTTAAGTGAACAATGAGCCCCAATGGTTAATCCTTTATCGGAAATTATTTGTAATTTTCGACAAGTAGAACAATGAATGGAACAGGTAGACGGTTGAAATCTTTGTATATATTGCTTCTATATAATCTAAGAAACATATATGCAAAGCATCCAAACAGTACCATTCGCCGATTTTTTGATCTTCAAGTTTAAGTGAAAAGCGAGCCCCATTGATAATCATGAAACGGAAATTATTTGTAACTTTTTACAAGTAGAACAATGAATAGAACAGGTAGACGGTTGAAATATTTGTATATATTGCTTCTATATAATATAAGAAACATATATTCAAAGCATCCAAACAGTACCATTCGCCAATTTTTTGTTCTTCAAGTTTAAGTGAACTACGAGCCCCATTGTTAATCCAATAAAGGAAATAATTTGTAAATTTGCGACAAGTAGAGCAATGAATGGAATCGGTAGACGGTTGAAATCATTGTATATATTGCTTCTATATAGTCTAAGAAACATATATGCAAAGCATCCAAACAGTACCATTCGCAATTTTTTTGTTCTTCAAGTTTAAGTGAACAACGAGCCCCATTGTTAATCCTTTAAAGGAAGTTATTTGTAAATTTCGACAAGTAGAACAATGATTGGAACACGTAGACGGTTGAAATCTTTGTATATATTGCTTCCATATAGTCTAAGAAACATGTACGCAAAGCATCCAAACAGTACCATTCGCCAATTTTTTGTTCTTCAAGTTTAAGTGAACAACGAGCCCCATTGATAATCATGAAACGGAAATTATTTGTAACTTTTTACAAGTAGAACAATGAATAGAACAGGTAGACGGTTGAAATATTTGTATATATTGCTTCTATATAATATAAGAAACATATATTCAAAGCATCCAAACAGTACCATTCGCCAATTTTTTGTTCTTCAAGTTTAAGTGAACTACGAGCCCCATTGTTAATCCAATAAAGGAAATAATTTGTAAATTTGCGACAAGTAGAGCAATGAATGGAATCGGTAGACGGTTGAAATCATTGTATATATTGCTTCTATATAGTCTAAGAAACATATATGCAAAGCATCCAAACAGTACCATTCGCAATTTTTTTGTTCTTCAAGTTTAAGTGAACAACGAGCCCCATTGTTAATCCTTTAAAGGAAGTTATTTGTAAATTTCGACAAGTAGAACAATGATTGGAACACGTAGACGGTTGAAATCTTTGTATATATTGCTTCCATATAGTCTAAGAAACATGTACGCAAAGCATCCAAACAGTACCATTCGCCAATTTTTTGTTCTTCAAGTTTAAGTGAACAATGAGCCCCAATGGTTAATCCTTTATCGGAAATTATTTGTAATTTTCGACAAGTAGAACAATGAATGGAACAGGTAGACGGTTGAAATCTTTGTATATATTGCTTCTATATAGTCTAAGAAACATATATGCAAAGCATCCAAACAGTACCATTCGCAATTTTTTTGTTCTTCAAGTTTAAGTGAACAACGAGCCCCATTGTTAATCCTTTAGCGGAAATTATTTGTAACTTTCGACAAGTAGAACAATGAATGGAACAGGTAGACGGTTGAAATCTTTGTATATATTGCTTCTATATAATCTAAGAAACATATATGCAAAGCATGCAAACAGTACCATTCGCCAATTTTTTGTTCTTCAAGTTTAAGTGAACAACGAGCCCAATTGATAATCATGAAACGGAAATTATTTGTAACTTTCTACAAGTAGAACAATGAATAGAACAGGTAGACGGTTGAAATTTTTATATATGTTGCTTCTATATAGTCTACGAAACCTATATGCAAAGCATCTAAACAGTAACAATCGCCAATTTTTTGATCTTCAAGTTTAAGTGAACTACGAGCCCCATTGTTAGTACTTTAACGGAAATTATTTGTAACTTGCGACAAGTAGAACAATGAATGGAACAGGTAGCCGGTTGAAATCTTTGTATATATTGCTTCCATATAGTCTAAGAAACATGTACGCAAAGCATCCAAACAGTACCATTCGCCAATTTTTTGTTCTTCAAGTTTAAGTGAACAATGAGCCCCAATGGTTAATCCTTTATCGGAAATTATTTGTCATTTTCGACAAGTAGAACAATGAATGGAACAGGTAGACGGTTGAAATCTTTGTATATATTGCTTCTATATAGTCTAAGAAACATATATGCAAAGCATCCAAACAGTACCATTCGCAATTTTTTTGTTCTTCAAGTTTAAGTGAACAACGAGCCCCATTGTTAATCCTTTATCGGAAATTATTTGTAATTTTCGACAAGTAGAACAATGAATGGAACAGGTAGACGGTTGAAATCTTTGAATATATTGCTTCTATATAATCTAAGAAACATATATGCAAAGCATGCAAACAGTACCATTCGCCAATTTTTTGTTCTTCAAGTTTAAGTGAACAACCAGCCCAATTGATAATCATGAAATGGAAATTATTTGTAAATTTCTACAAGTAGAACAATGAATAGAACAGGTAGACGGTTGAAATCTTTATATATGTTGCTTCTATATAGTCTACGAAACCTATATGCAAAGCATCTAAACAGTAACAATCGCCAATTTTTTGATCTTCAAGTTTAAGTGAACAATGAGCCCCAATGGTTAATCCTTTATCGGAAATTATTTGTAACTTTCGACAAGTAGAACAATGATTGGAACAGGTAGACGGTTGAAATCATTGTATATATTGCTTCTATATAGTCTAAGAAACATATATGCAAAGCGTCCAAACAGTACAATTCGCCAATTATTTGATCTTCAAGTTTAAGTGAACTACGAGCCCCATTGTTAATACTTTAACGGAAATTATTTGTAACTTGCGACAAGTAGAACAATGAATGGAACAGGTAGACGGTTGAAATCAATGTATATATTGCATCTATATAGTCTAAGAAACATATATGCAAAGCATCCAAACAGTACCATTCATCAATTTTTTGTTCTTCAAGTTTAGGTGAACAACGAGCCCCATTGTTAATCCTTTAAAGGAAATTATTTGTAAATTTCGACAAGTAGAACAATGATTGGAACACGTAGACGGTTGAAATCTTTGTATATATTGCTTCCATATAGTCTAAGAAACATGTACGCAAAGCATCCAAACATTACCATTCGCCAATTTTTTGGTCTTCAAGTTTAAGTGAACAATGAGCCCCAATGGTTAATCCTTTATCGGAAATTATTTGTAATTTTCGACAAGTAGAACAATGAATGGAACAGGTAGACGGTTGAAATCTTTGTATATATTGCTTCTATATAGTCTAAGAAACATATATGCAAAGCATCCAAACAGTACAATTCGCCAATTTTTTGTTCTTCAAGTTTAAGTGAACTACGAGCCCCATTGTTAAACCTTTAACGGAAATTATTTGTAACTTTCGACAAGTAGAACAATGAATGGAACAGGTAAACGGTTGAAATCTTTGTATATATTGCTTCTATATAGTCTAAGAAACATATATGCAAAGCATCCAAACAGTACAATTCGCCAATTTTTTGTTCTTAAAGTTTAAGTGAACAATGAGCCCCAATGGTTAATCCTTTAAAGGAAATTAATTGTAACTTTCTACAAGTAGAACAATGATTGGAACACACAGACGGTTGAAATCTTTGTATATATTGCTTCCATGTAGTCTAAGAAACATATATGCAATGCATCCAAACAGTACCATTCGCCAATTTTTTGTTCTTCAAGTTTAAGTGAACAATGAGCCCCATTGTTAATCCTTTATCGAAAATTATTTGTAACTTTCGACAAGTAGAACATTGAATGGAACAGGTAGACGGTTGAAATCTTTGTATATATTGCTTCTATATAGTATAAGAAACATATATGCAAATCATCCAAACAGTACAATTCGCCAATTATTTGATCTTCAAGTTTAAGTGAACTACGAGCCCCATTGTTAATACTTTAACGGAAATTATTTGTAACTTGCGACAAGTAGAACAATGAATGGAACAGGTAGACTGTTGAAATCAATGTATATATTGCTTCTATATAGTCTAAGAAACATATATGCAAATCATCCAAACAGTACAATTCGCCAATTATTTGATCTTCTAGTTTAAGTGAACTACGAGCCCCATTGTTAATACTTTAACGGAAATTATTTGTAACTTGCGACAAGTAGAACAATGAATGGAACAGGTAGACGGTTGAAATCAATGTATATATTGCTTGCATATAGTCTAAGAAACATATATGCAAAGCATCCAAACAGTACCATTCGCCACTTTTTTGTTCTTCAAGTTTAAGTGAACAACGAGCCCCATTGTTAATCCTTTAAAGGAAATTATTTGTAAATTTCGACAAGTAGAACAATGATTGGAACACGTAGACGGTTGAAATCTTTGTATATATTGCTTCCATATAGTCTAAGAAACATGTACGCAAACCATCCAAACAGTACCATTCGCCAATTTTTTGTTCTTCAAGTTTAAGTGAACAATGAGCCCCAATGGTTAATCCTTTATCGGAAATTATTTGTAACTTTCGACAAGTAGAACAATGAATGGAACAGGTAGACGGTGGAAATCCTTGTATATATTGCGTCTATATAGTCTAAGAAACATATCTGCAAATCATCCAAACAGTACAATTCGCCAATTATTTGATCTTCAAGTTTAAGTGAACTACGAGACCCAATGGTTAATCCTTTATCAGAAATTATTTGTAATTTTCGACAAGTAGAACAATGAATGGAACAGGTAGACGGTTGAAATCAATGTATATATTGCTTCTATATAGTCTAAGAAACATATATGCAAAGCATCCAAACAGTACCATTCGCCACTTTTTTGTTCTTCAAGTTTAAGTGAACAACGAGCCCCATTGTTAATCCATTAAAGGAAATTATTTGTAAATTTCGACAAGTAGAACAATGATTGGAACACGTAGACGGTTGAAATCTTTATATTGCTTCCATATAGTCTAAGAAACATGTACGCAAAGCATCCAAACATTACCATTCGCCAATTTTTTGGTCTTCAAGTTTAAGTGAACAATGAGCCCCAATGGTTAATCCTTTGTCGGAAATTATTTGTAATTTTCGACAAGTAGAACAATGAATGGAACAGGTAGACGGTTGAAATCTTTGTATATATTGCTTCTATATAGTCTAAGAAACATATATGCAAAGCATCCAAACAGTACAATTCGCCAATTTTTTGTTCTTCAAGTTTAAGTGAACTACGAGCCCCATTGTTAAACCTTTAACGGAAATTATTTGTAACTTTCGACAAGTAGAACAATGAATGGAACAGGTAAACGGTTGAAATCTTTGTATATATTGCTTCTATATAGTCTAAGAAACATATATGCAAAGCATCCAAACAGTACAATTCGCCAATTTTTTGTTCTTAAAGTTTAAGTGAACAATGAGCCCCAATGGTTAATCCTTTAAAGGAAATTAATTGTAACTTTCTACAAGTAGAACAATGATTGGAACACACAGACGGTTGAAATCTTTGTATATATTGCTTCCATATAGTCTAAGAAACATATATGCAATGCATCCAAACAGTACCATTCGCCAATTTTTTGTTCTTCAAGTTTAAGTGAACAATGAGCCCCATTGTTAATCCTTTATCGGAAATTATTTGTAACTTGCGACAAGTAGAACAATGAATGGAACAGGTAGACTGTTGAAATCAATGTATATATTGCTTCTATATAGTCTAAGAAACATATATGCAAATCATCCAAACAGTACAATTCGCCAATTATTTGATCTTCTAGTTTAAGTGAACTACGAGCCCCATTGTTAATACTTTAACGGAAATTATTTGTAACTTGCGACAAGTAGAACAATGAATGGAACAGGTAGACGGTTGAAATCAATGTATATATTGCTTGCATATAGTCTAAGAAACATATATGCAAAGCATCCAAACAGTACCATTCGCCACTTTTTTGTTCTTCAAGTTTAAGTGAACAACGAGCCCCATTGTTAATCCTTTAAAGGAAATTATTTGTAAATTTCGACAAGTAGAACAATGATTGGAACACGTAGACGGTTGAAATCTTTGTATATATTGCTTCCATATAGTCTAAGAAACATGTACGCAAACCATCCAAACAGTACCATTCGCCAATTTTTTGTTCTTCAAGTTTAAGTGAACAATGAGCCCCAATGGTTAATCCTTTATCGGAAATTATTTGTAATTTTCGCCAAGTAGAACAATGAATGGAACAGGTAGACGGTTGAAATCTTTGTATATATTGCTTCTATATAATCTAAGAAACATATATGCAAAGCATCCAAACAGTACCATTCGCCGATTTTTTGATCTTCAAGTTTAAGTGAAAAGCGAGCCCAATTGATAATCATGAAACGGAAATTATTTGTAACTTTTTACAAGTAGAACAATGAATAGAACAGGTAGACGGTTGAAATATTTGTATATATTGCTTCTATATAATATAACAAACATATATTCAAAGCATCCAAACAGTACCATTCGCCAATTTTTTGTTCTTCAAGTTTAAGTGAACTACGAGCCCCATTGTTAATCCAATAAAGGAAATAAATTGTAAATTTGCGACAAGTAGAGCAATGAATGGAATCGGTAGACGGTTGAAATCATTGTATATATTGCTTCTATATAGTCTAAGAAACATATATGCAAAGCATCCAAACAGTACCATTCGCAATTTTTTTGTTCTTCAAGTTTAAGTGAACAACGAGCCCCATTGTTAATCCTTTAAAGGAAGTTATTTGTAAATTTCGACAAGTAGAACAATGATTGGAACACGTAGACGGTTGAAATCTTTGTATATATTGCTTCCATATAGTCTAAGAAACATGTACGCAAAGCATCCAAACAGTACCATTCGCCAATTTTTTGTTCTTCAAGTTTAAGTGAACAACGAGCCCCATTGATAATCATGAAACGGAAATTATTTGTAACTTTTTACAAGTAGAACAATGAATAGAACAGGTAGACGGTTGAAATATTTGTATATATTGCTTCTATATAATATAAGAAACATATATTCAAAGCATCCAAACAGTACCATTCGCCAATTTTTTGTTCTTCAAGTTTAAGTGAACTACGAGCCCCATTTTTAATCCAATAAAGGAAATAATTTGTAAATTTGCGACAAGTAGAGCAATAAATGGAATCGGTAGACGGTTGAAATCATTGTATATATTGCTTCTATATAGTCTAAGAAAAATATATGCAAAGCATCCAAACAGTACCATTCGCAATTTTTTTGTTCTTCAAGTTTAAGTGAACAACGAGCCCCATTGTTAATCCTTTAAAGGAAGTTATTTGTAAATTTCGACAAGTAGAACAATGATTGGAACCCGTAGACGGTTGAAATCTTTGTATATATTGCTTCCATATAGTCTAAGAAACATGTACGCAAAGCATCCAAACAGTACCATTCGCCAATTTTTTGTTCTTCAAGTTTAAGTGAACAATGAGCCCCAATGGTTAATCCTTTATCGGAAATTATTTGTAATTTTCGACAAGTAGAACAATGAATGGAACAGGTAGACGGTTGAAATCTTTGTATATATTGCTTCTATATAATCTAAGAAACATATATGCAAAGCATCCAAACAGTACCATTCGCCGATTTTTTGATCTTCAAGTTTAAGTGAAAAGCGAGCCCCATTGATAATCATGAAACGGAAATTATTTGTAACTTTTTACAAGTAGAACAATGAATAGAACAGGTAGACGGTTGAAATATTTGTATATATTGCTTCTATATAATATAAGAAACATATATTCAAAGCATCCAAACAGTACCATTCGCCAATTTTTTGTTCTTCAAGTTTAAGTGAACTACGAGCCCCATTGTTAATCCAATAAAGGAAATAATTTGTAAATTTGCGACAAGTAGAGCAATGAATGGAATCGGTAGACGGTTGAAATCATTGTATATATTGCTTCTATATAGTCTAAGAAACATATATGCAAAGCATCCAAACAGTACCATTCGCAATTTTTTTGTTCTTCAAGTTTAAGTGAACAACGAGCCCCATTGTTAATCCTTTAAAGGAAGTTATTTGTAAATTTCGACAAGTAGAACAATGATTGGAACACGTAGACGGTTGAAATCTTTGTATATATTGCTTCCATATAGTCTAAGAAACATGTACGCAAAGCATCCAAACAGTACCATTCGCCAATTTTTTGTTCTTCAAGTTTAAGTGAACAACGAGCCCCATTGATAATCATGAAACGGAAATTATTTGTAACTTTTTACAAGTAGAACAATGAATAGAACAGGTAGACGGTTGAAATATTTGTATATATTGCTTCTATATAATATAAGAAACATATATTCAAAGCATCCAAACAGTACCATTCGCCAATTTTTTGTTCTTCAAGTTTAAGTGAACTACGAGCCCCATTGTTAATCCAATAAAGGAAATAATTTGTAAATTTGCGACAAGTAGAGCAATGAATGGAATCGGTAGACGGTTGAAATCATTGTATATATTGCTTCTATATAGTCTAAGAAACATATATGCAAAGCATCCAAACAGTACCATTCGCAATTTTTTTGTTCTTCAAGTTTAAGTGAACAACGAGCCCCATTGTTAATCCTTTAAAGGAAGTTATTTGTAAATTTCGACAAGTAGAACAATGATTGGAACACGTAGACGGTTGAAATCTTTGTATATATTGCTTCCATATAGTCTAAGAAACATGTACGCAAAGCATCCAAACAGTACCATTCGCCAATTTTTTGTTCTTCAAGTTTAAGTGAACAATGAGCCCCAATGGTTAATCCTTTATCGGAAATTATTTGTAATTTTCGACAAGTAGAACAATGAATGGAACAGGTAGACGGTTGAAATCTTTGTATATATTGCTTCTATATAGTCTAAGAAACATATATGCAAAGCATCCAAACAGTACCATTCGCAATTTTTTTGTTCTTCAAGTTTAAGTGAACAACGAGCCCCATTGTTAATCCTTTAGCGGAAATTATTTGTAACTTTCGACAAGTAGAACAATGAATGGAACAGGTAGACGGTTGAAATCTTTGTATATATTGCTTCTATATAATCTAAGAAACATATATGCAAAGCATGCAAACAGTACCATTCGCCAATTTTTTGTTCTTCAAGTTTAAGTGAACAACGAGCCCAATTGATAATCATGAAACGGAAATTATTTGTAACTTTCTACAAGTAGAACAATGAATAGAACAGGTAGACGGTTGAAATTTTTATATATGTTGCTTCTATATAGTCTACGAAACCTATATGCAAAGCATCTAAACAGTAACAATCGCCAATTTTTTGATCTTCAAGTTTAAGTGAACTACGAGCCCCATTGTTAGTACTTTAACGGAAATTATTTGTAACTTGCGACAAGTAGAACAATGAATGGAACAGGTAGCCGGTTGAAATCTTTGTATATATTGCTTCCATATAGTCTAAGAAACATGTACGCAAAGCATCCAAACAGTACCATTCGCCAATTTTTTGTTCTTCAAGTTTAAGTGAACAATGAGCCCCAATGGTTAATCCTTTATCGGAAATTATTTGTCATTTTCGACAAGTAGAACAATGAATGGAACAGGTAGACGGTTGAAATCTTTGTATATATTGCTTCTATATAGTCTAAGAAACATATATGCAAAGCATCCAAACAGTACCATTCGCAATTTTTTTGTTCTTCAAGTTTAAGTGAACAACGAGCCCCATTGTTAATCCTTTATCGGAAATTATTTGTAATTTTCGACAAGTAGAACAATGAATGGAACAGGTAGACGGTTGAAATCTTTGAATATATTGCTTCTATATAATCTAAGAAACATATATGCAAAGCATGCAAACAGTACCATTCGCCAATTTTTTGTTCTTCAAGTTTAAGTGAACAACCAGCCCAATTGATAATCATGAAATGGAAATTATTTGTAAATTTCTACAAGTAGAACAATGAATAGAACAGGTAGACGGTTGAAATCTTTATATATGTTGCTTCTATATAGTCTACGAAACCTATATGCAAAGCATCTAAACAGTAACAATCGCCAATTTTTTGATCTTCAAGTTTAAGTGAACAATGAGCCCCAATGGTTAATCCTTTATCGGAAATTATTTGTAACTTTCGACAAGTAGAACAATGATTGGAACAGGTAGACGGTTGAAATCATTGTATATATTGCTTCTATATAGTCTAAGAAACATATATGCAAAGCGTCCAAACAGTACAATTCGCCAATTATTGGATCTTCAAGTTTAAGTGAACTACGAGCCCCATTGTTAGTACTTTAACGGAAATTATTTGTAACTTGCGACAAGTAGAACAATGAATGGAACAGGTAGCCGGTTGAAATCTTTGTATATATTGCTTCCATATAGTCTAAGAAACATGTACGCAAAGCATCCAAACAGTACCATTCGCCAATTTTTTGTTCTTCAAGATTAAGTGAACAATGAGCCCCAATGGTTAATCCTTTATCGGAAATTATTTGTAATTTTCGACAAGTAGAACAATGAATGGAACAGGTAGACGGTTGAAATCTTTGTATATATTGCTTCTATATAGTCTAAGAAACATATATGCAAAGCATCCAAACAGTACCATTCGCAATTTTTTTGTTCTTCAAGTTTAAGTGAACAACGAGCCCCATTGTTAATCCTTTATCGGAAATTATTTGTAACTTTCGACAAGTAGAACAATGAATGGAACAGGTAGACGGTTGAAATCATTGTACATATTGCTTCTATGTAGTCTAAGAAACATATATGCAAAGCGTCCAAACAGTACAATTCGCCAATTATTTGATCTTCAAGTTTAAGTGAACTACGAGCCCCATTGTTAGTACTTTAACGGAAATTATTTGTAACTTGCGACAAGTAGAACAATGAATGGAACAGGTAGCCGGTTGAAATCTTTGTATATATTGCTTCTATATAGTCTAAGAAACATATATGCAAAGCATCCAAACAGTACAATTCGCCAATTTTTTGTTCTTCAAGTTTAAGTGAACAATGAGCCCCAATGGTTAATCCTTTATCGGTGATTATTTGTAACTTTCGACAAGTAGAACAATGAATGGAACAGGTAGACGGTTGAAATCCTTGTATATATTGCGTCTATATAATCTAAGAAACATATATGCAAAGCATCCAAACAGTACCATTCGCCAATTTTTTGTTCTTCAAGTTTAAGTGAACAACGAGCCCCATTGTTAATCCTTTAAAGGAAGTTATTTGTAAATTTCGACAAGTAGAACTATGATTGGAACACGTAGACGGTTGAAATCTTTGTATATATTGCTTCCATATAGTCTAAGAAACATGTACGCAAAGCATCCAAACAGTACCATTCGCCAATTTTTTGTTCTTCAAGTTTAAGTGAACAATGAGCCCCAATGGTTAATCCTTTATCGGAAATTATTTCTAATTTTCGACAAGTAGAACAATGAATAGAACAGGTAGACGGTTGAAATCTTTATATAAGTTGCTTCTATCTAGTCTACGAAACCTATATGCAAAGCATCTAAACAGTAACAATCGCCAATTTTTTGATCTTCAAGTTTAAGTGAACAATGAGCCCCAATGGTTAATCCTTTATCGGAAATTATTTGTAACTTTCGACAAGTAGAACAATGATTGGAACAGGTAGACGGTTGAAATCATTGTATATATTGCTTCTATATAGTCTAAGAAACATATATGCAAAGCGTCCAAACAGTACAATTCGCCAATTATTTGATCTTCAAGTTTAAGTGAACTACGAGCCCCATTGTTAGTACTTTAACGGAAATTATTTGTAACTTGCGACAAGTAGAACAATGAATGGAACAGGAAGACGGTTGAAATCACTGTATATATTGCTTCCATATAGTCTAAGAAACATGTACGCAAAGCATCCAAACAGTACCATTCGCCAATTTTTTGTTCTTCAAGTTCAAGTGAACAATGAGCCCCAATGGTTAATCCTTTATCGGAAATTATTTGTAATTTTCGACAAGTAGAACAATGAATGGAACAGGTAGACGGTTGAAATCTTTGAATATATTGCTTCTATATAATCTAAGAAACATATATGCAAAGCATGCAAACAGTACCATTCGCCAATTTTTTGTTCTTCAAGTTTAAGTGAACAACCAGCCCAATTGATAATCATGAAATGGAAATTATTTGTAACTTTCTACAAGTAGAACAATGAATAGAACAGGTAGACGGTTGAAATCTTTATATAAGTTGCTTCTATATAGTCTACGAAACCTATATGCAAAGCATCTAAACAGTAACAATCGCCAATTTTTTGATCTTCAAGTTTAAGTGAACAATGAGCCCCAATGGTTAATCCTTTATCGGAAATTATTTGTAACTTTCGACAAGTAGAACAATGATTGGAACAGGTAGACGGTTGAAATCATTGTATATATTGCTTCTATATAGTCTAAGAAACATATATGCAAAGCGTCCAAACAGTACAATTCGCCAATTATTTGATCTTCAAGTTTAAGTGAACTACGAGCCCCATTGTTAGTACTTTAACGGAAATTATTTGTAACTTGCGACAAGTAGAACAATGAATGGAACAGGTAGCCGGTTGAAATCTTTGTATAAATTGCTTCCATATAGTCTAAGAAACATGTACGCAAAGCATCCAAACAGTACCATTCGCCAATTTTTTGTTCTTCAAGATTAAGTGAACAATGAGCCCCAATGGTTAATCCTTTATCGGAAATTATTTGTAATTTTCGACAAGTAGAACAATGAATGGAACAGGTAGACGGTTGAAATCTTTGTATATATTGCTTCTATATAGTCTAAGAAACATATATGCAAAGCATCCAAACAGTACCATTCGCAATTTTTTTGTTCTTCAAGTTTAAGTGAACAACGAGCCCCATTGTTAATCCTTTATCGGAAATTATTTGTAACTTTCGACAAGTAGAACAATGAATGGAACAGGTAGACGGTTGAAATCTTTGTATATATTGCTTCTATATAATCTAAGAAACATATATGCAAAGCATGCAAACAGTACCATTCGCCAATTTTTTGTTCTTCAAGTTTAAGTGAACAACGAGCCCAATTGATAATCATGAAACGGAAATTATTTGTAACTTTCTACAAGTAGAACAATGAATAGAACAGGTAGACGGTTGAAATTTTTATATATGTTGCTTCTATATAGTCTACGAAACCTATATGCAAAGCATCTAAACAGTAACAATCGCCAATTTTTTGATCTTCAAGTTTAAGTGAACTACGAGCCCCATTGTTAGTACTTTATCGGAAATTATTTGTAACTTTCGACAAGTAGAACAATGAATGGAACAGGTAGACGGTTGAAATCTTTGTATATATTGCTTCTATATAGTCTAAGAAACATATATGCAAAGCATCCAAACAGTACCATTCGCAATTTTTTTGTTCTTCAAGTTTAAGTGAACAACGAGCCCCATTGTTAATCCTTTATCGGAAATTATTTGTAACTTTCGACAAGTAGAACAATGAATGGAACAGGTAGACGGTTGAAATCTTTGTATATATTGCTTCTATATAGTCTAAGAAACATATATGCAAAGCATCCAAACAGTACCATTCGCAATTTTTTTGTTCTTCAAGATTAAGTGAACAATGAGCCCCAATGGTTAATCCTTTATCGGAAATTATTTGTAACTTGCGACAAGTAGAACAATGAATGGAACAGGTAGCCGGTTGAAATCTTTGTATATGTTGCTTCTATATAGTCTAAGAAACATATATGCAAAGCATCCAAACAGTACAATTCGCCAATTTTTGTTCTTCAAGTTTAAGTGAACTACGAGCCCCATTGTTAATCCATTAAAGGAAATAATTTGTAAATTTGCGACAAGTAGAGCAATGATTGGAACAGGTAGACGGTTGAAATCATTGTACATATTGCTTCTATGTAGTCTAAGAAACATATATGCAAAGCGTCCAAACAGTACAATTCGCCAATTATTTGATCTTCAAGTTTAAGTGAACTACGAGCCCCATTGTTAGTACTTTAACGGAAATTATTTGTAACTTGCGACAAGTAGAACAATGAATGGAACAGGTAGCCGGTTGAAATCTTTGTATATATTGCTTCTATATAGTCTAAGAAACATATATACAAAGCATCCAAACAGTACAATTCGCCAATTTTTTGTTCTTCAAGTTTAAGTGAACAATGAGCCCCAATGGTTAATCCTTTATCGGTGATTATTTGTAACTTTCGACAAGTAGAACAATGAATGGAACAGGTAGACGGTTGAAATCCTTGTATATATTGCGTCTATATAATCTAAGAAACATATATGCAAAGCATCCAAACAGTACCATTCGCCAATTTTTTGTTCTTCAAGTTTAAGTGAACAATGAGCCCCAATGGTTAATCCTTTATCGGAAATTATTTGTAATTTTCGACAAGTAGAAAAATGAATGGAACAGGTAGACGGTTGAAATCTTTGTACATATTGCTTCTATATAGTCTAAGAAACATATATGCAAAGCATCCAAACAGTACCATTCGCAATTTTTTTGTTCTTCAAGTTTAAGTGAACAACGAGCCCCATTGTTAATCCTTTATCGGAAATTATTTGTAATTTTCGACAAGTAGAACAATGAATGGAACAGGTAGACGGTTTAAATCTTTGTATATATTGCTTCTATATAATCTAAGAAACATATATGCAAAGCATCCAAACAGTACCATTCGCCAATTTTTTGTGCTTCAAGTTTAAGTGAACAATGAGCCCCAATGGTTAATCCTTTATCGGTGATTATTTGTAACTTGCGACAAGTAGAACAATGAATGGAACAGGTAGCCGGTTGAAATCTTTGTATATATTGCTTCTATATAGTCTAAGAAACATATATGCAAAGCATCCAAACAGTACAATTCGCCAATTTTTTGTTCTTAAAGTTTAAGTGAACAATGAGCCCCAATGGTTAATCCTTTATCGGTGATTATTTGTAACTTTCGACAAGTAGAACAATGAATGGAACAGGTAGACGGTTGAAATCCTTGTATATATTGCGTCTATATAATCTAAGAAACATATATGCAAAGCATCCAAACAGTACCATTCGCCAATTTTTTGTTCTTCAAGTTTAAGTGAACAATGAGCCCCATTGTTAAACCTTTATCGGAAATTATTTGTAACTTTCGACAAGTAGAACATTGAATGGAACAGGTAGAGGGTTGAAATCTTTGTATATATTGCTTCTATATAGTATAAGAAACATATATGCAAAGCATCCAAACAGTACCATTCGCCAATTTTTTGTTCTTCAAGTTTAAGTGAACAACGAGCCCCATTGTTAATCCTTTAAAGGAAGTTATTTGTAAATTTCGACAAGTAGAACTATGATTGGAACACGTAGACGGTTGAAATCTTTGTATATATTGCTTCCATATAGTCTAAGAAACATGTACGCAAAGCATCCAAACAGTACCATTCGCCAATTTTTTGTTCTTCAAGTTTAAGTGAACAATGAGCCCCAATGGTTAATCCTTTATCGGAAATTATTTGTAATTTTCGACAAGTAGAACAATGAATGGAACAGGTAGACGGTTGAAATCTTTGTACATATTGCTTCTATATAGTCTAAGAAACATATATGCAAAGCATCCAAACAGTACCATTCGCAATTTTTTTGTTCTTCAAGTTTAAGTGAACAACGAGCCCCATTGTTAATCCTTTATCGGAAATTATTTGTAATTTTCGACAAGTAGAACAATGAATGGAACAGGTAGACGGTTTAAATCTTTCTATATATTGCTTCTATATAATCTAAGAAACATATATGCAAAGCATCCAAACAGTACCATTCGCCAATTTTTTGTTCTTCAAGTTTAAGTGAACAATGAGCCCCAATGGTTAATCCTCTATCGGAAATTATTTGTAATTTTCGACAAGTAGAACAATGAATGGAACAGGTAGACGGTTGAAATCTTTGTACATATTGCTTCTATATAGTCTAAGAAACATATATGCAAAGCATCCAAACAGTACAATTCGCAAATTTTTTGTTCTTCAAGTTTAAGTGAACCACGAGCTCGATTGTTAATCCTTTAAAGGAAATTATTTGTAAATTTCGACAAGTAGAACAATGATTGGAACACGTAGACGGTTGAAATCTTTGTATATATTGCTTCTATATGGTATAAGAAACATATATGCAAATCATCCAAACAGTACAATTCGCCAATTATTTGATCTTCAAGTTTAAGTGAACTACGAGCCCCATTGTTAATACTTTAACGGAAATTATTTGTAACTTGCGACAAGTAGAACAATGAATGGAACAGGTAGCCGGTTGAAATCAATGTATATATTGCTTCTATATAGTATAAGAAACATATATGCAAAGCATCCAAACAGTACCACTCGCCAATTTTTTGTTCTTCAAGATTAAGTGAACAATGAGCCCCAATGGTTAATCCTTTATCGGAAATTATTTGTAATTTTCGACAAGTAGAACAATGAATGGAACAGGTAGACGGTTGAAATCTTTGTATATATTGCTTCTATATAGTCTAAGAAACATGTACGCAAAGCATCCAAACAGTATCATTCGCCAATTTTGTGTTCTTCAAGTTTAAGTGAACAATGAGCCCCAATGGTTAATCCTTTATCGGTAATTATTTGTAACCTTCGACAAGTAGAACAATGAATGGAACAGGTAGACGGTTGAAATCTTTGTATATATTGCTTCTATATGGTATAAGAAACATATATGCAAATCATCCAAACAGTACAATTCGCCAATTATTTGATCTTCAAGTTTAAGTGAACTACGAGCCCCATTGTTAATACTTTAACGGAAATTATTTGTAACTTGCGACAAGTAGAACAATGAATGGAACAGGTAGCCGGTTGAAATCAATGTATATATTGCTTCTATATAGTATAAGAAACATATATGCAAAGCATCCAAACAGTACCACTCGCCAATTTTTTGTTCTTCAAGATTAAGTGAACAATGAGCCCCAATGGTTAATCCTTTATCGGAAATTATTTGTAATTTTCGACAAGTAGAACAATGAATGGAACAGGTAGACGGTTGAAATCTTTGTATATATTGCTTCTATATAGTCTAAGAAACATGTACGCAAAGCATCCAAACAGTATCATTCGCCAATTTTGTGTTCTTCAAGTTTAAGTGAACAATGAGCCCCAATGGTTAATCCTTTATCGGTAATTATTTGTAACCTTCGACAAGTAGAACAATGAATGGAACAGGTAGACGGTTGAAATCATTGTATATATTGCGTCTATATAGTCTAAGAAACATATATGCAAAGCATCCAAACAGTACAATGCGCCAATTTTTTGATCTTCAAGTTTAAGTGAACAATGAGCCCCAATGGTTAATCCTTTATCGGAAATTATTTGTAATTTTCGACAAGTAGAACAATGAATGGAACAGGTAGACGGTTGAAATATTCGTATATATTGCTTCTATATAATATAAGAAACATATATTCAAAGCATCCAAACAGTACCATTCGCCAATTTTTTGTTCCTCAAGTTTAAGTGAACTACGAGCCCCATTGTTAATCCTTTAACGGAAATTAATTGTAACTTTCTACAAGTAGAACAAGGATTGGAACACACAGACGGTTGAAATCTTTGTATATATTGCTTCCATATAGTCTAAGAAACATATACGCAAAGCATCCAAACAGTACCATTCGCCAATTTTTTGTTCTTCAAGTTTAAGTGAACAATGGGCCCCAATGGTTAATCCTTTATCGGAAATTACTTATAATTTTCGACAAGTAGAACAATGAATGGAACAGGTAGACGGTTGAAATCTTTCTATATATTGCTTCTAAATAGACTAAGAAACATATATGCAAAGCATCCAAACAGTACCATTCGCCAATTTTTTGTTCTTCAAGTTTAAGTGAACAACGAGGCCCATTGATATTCATGAAACGGAAATTATTTCTAACTTTCGACAAGAAGAACAATGAATAGAACAGGTAGACGGTTGAAATCTTTGTATATGTTGCTTCTATATAGTCTACGAATCATATATGCAAAGCATCCAAACAGTACAATTCGCCAATTTTTTGTTCTTCAAGTTTAAGTGAACAATGAGCCCCAATGGTTAATCCGTTATCGGAAATTATTTGTAACTTTCTACAAGTAGAACAATGAATGGAACAGGTAGACAGGTTGAAATCTTTGTATATATTGCTTCTATATAATCTAAGAAACATATATGCAAAGCATCCAAACAGTACCATTCGCCACTTTTTTGATCTTCAAGTTTAAGTGAACAGCGAGCCCCATTGATAATCATGAAATGGAAATTATTTGTAACTTTCTTCAAGTAGAACAATGAATAGTACAGGTAGACGAGGTGAAATCTTTCTATATATTGCTTCTAAATAGTCTAAGAAACATATATGCAAAGCATCCAAACAGTACAATTCGCCAATTATTTCATCTTCATGTTTAAGTGAACTACGAGCCCCATTGTTAATACTTTAACGAAAAATTATTTGTAACTTCCGACAAGTAGAACAACGAATGGAACAGGTAGACGCTTGAAATCAATGTATATATTGCTTCTATATAGTCTAAGAAACATATATGCAAATCATCCAAACAGTACCAGTCGCCAATTTTTTGTTCTTCAAGTTTAAGTGAACAACGAGGCCCATGGATAATCATGAAACGGAAATTATTTCTAACTTTCGACAAGTAGAACAATGAATGGATCAGGTAGACGGTTGAAATCAATGTATATATTGCTTCTATATAATCTACGAATCATATATGCAAAGCATCCAAACAGTACAATTCGCCAATTTTTTGTTCTTCAAGTTTAAGTGAACAATGAGCCCCAATGGTTAATCCGTTATCGGAAATTATTTGTAATTTTCGACAAGTAGAACAATGAATGGAACAGGTAGACGGTTGAAATCTTTGTACATATTGCTTCTATATAATCTAAGAAACATATTTGCAAAGCATCCAAACAGTACCATTCGCAATTTTTTTGTTCGTCAAGTTTAAGTGAACAACGAGCCCCATTGTTAATCATGAAACGGAAATTATTTGTAACTTTCTACAAGTAGAACAATGAATAGAACAGGTAGACGGTTGAAATTTTTATATATGTTGCTTCTATATAGTCTACGAAACCTATATGCAAAGCATCTAAACAGTAACAATCGCCAATTTTTTGATCCTCAAGTTTAAGTGAACTACGACCCCATTGTTAGTACTTTAAAGGAAATTATTTGTAACTTGCGACAAGTAGAACAATGAATGGAACAGGTAGCCGGTTGAAATCTTTGTATATGTTGCTTCTATATAGTCTAAGAAACATATATGCAAAGCATCCAAACAGTACAATTCGCCAATTTTTGTTCTTCAAGTTTAAGTGAACTACGAGCCCCATTGTTAATCCATTAAAGGAAATAATTTGTAAATTTGCGACAAGTAGAGCAATGATTGGAACAGGTAGACGGTTGAAATCATTGTACATATTGCTTCTATGTAGTCTAAGAAACATATATGCAAAGCGTCCAAACAGTACAATTCGCCAATTATTTGATCTTCAAGTTTAAGTGAACTACGAGCCCCATTGTTAGTACTTTAACGGAAATTATTTGTAACTTGCGACAAGTAGAACAATGAATGGAACAGGTAGCCGGTTGAAATCTTTGTATATATTGCTTCTATATAGTCTAAGAAACATATATGCAAAGCATCCAAACAGTACAATTCGCCAATTTTTTGTTCTTCAAGTTTAAGTGAACAATGAGCCCCAATGGTTAATCCTTTATCGGTGATTATTTGTAACTTTCGACAAGTAGAACAATGAATGGAACAGGTAGACGGTTGAAATCCTTGTATATATTGCGTCTATATAATCTAAGAAACATATATGCAAAGCATCCAAACAGTACCATTCGCCAATTTTTTGTTCTTCAAGTTTAAGTGAACAATGAGCCCCAATGGTTAATCCTTTATCGGAAATTATTTGTAATTTTCGACAAGTAGAACAATGAATGGAACAGGTAGACGGTTGAAATCTTTGTACATATTGCTTCTATATAGTCTAAGAAACATATATGCAAAGCATCCAAACAGTACCATTCGCAATTTTTTTGTTCTTCAAGTTTAAGTGAACAACGAGCCCCATTGTTAATCCTTTATCGGAAATTATTTGTAATTTTCGACAAGTAGAACAATGAATGGAACAGGTAGACGGTTTAAATCTTTGTATATATTGCTTCTATATAATCTAAGAAACATATATGCAAAGCATCCAAACAGTACCATTCGCCAATTTTTTGTTCTTCAAGTTTAAGTGAACAATGAGCCCCAATGGTTAATCCTTTATCGGTGATTATTTGTAACTTGCGACAAGTAGAACAATGAATGGAACAGGTAGCCGGTTGAAATCTTTGTATATATTGCTTCTATATAGTCTAAGAAACATATATGCAAAGCATCCAAACAGTACAATTCGCCAATTTTTTGTTCTTCAAGTTTAAGTGAACAACGAGCCCCATTGTTAATCCTTTAAAGGAAGTTATTTGTAAATTTCGACAAGTAGAACTATGATTGGAACACGTAGACGGTTGAAATCTTTGTATATATTGCTTCCATATAGTCTAAGAAACATGTACGCAAAGCATCCAAACAGTACCATTCGCCAATTTTTTGTTCTTCAAGTTTAAGTGAACAATGAGCCCCAATGGTTAATCCTTTATCGGAAATTATTTGTAATTTTCGACAAGTAGAACAATGAATGGAACAGGTAGACGGTTGAAATCTTTGTACATATTGCTTCTATATAGTCTAAGAAACATATATGCAAAGCATCCAAACAGTACCATTCGCAATTTTTTTGTTCTTCAAGTTTAAGTGAACAACGAGCCCCATTGTTAATCCTTTATCGGAAATTATTTGTAATTTTCGACAAGTAGAACAATGAATGGAACAGGTAGACGGTTTAAATCTTTGTATATATTGCTTCTATATAATCTAAGAAACATATATGCAAAGCATCCAAACAGTACCATTCGCCAATTTTTTGTTCTTCAAGTTTAAGTGAACAATGAGCCCCAATGGTTAATCCTTTATCGGAAATTATTTGTAATTTTCGACAAGTAGAACAATGAATGGAACAGGTAGACGGTTGAAATCTTTGTACATATTGCTTCTATATAGTCTAAGAAACATATATGCAAAGCATCCAAACAGTACAATTCGCAAATTTTTTGTTCTTCAAGTTTAAGTGAACCACGAGCTCGATTGTTAATCCTTTAAAGGAAATTATTTGTAAATTTCGACAAGTAGAACAATGATTGGAACACGTAGACGGTTGAAATCTTTGTATATATTGCTTCTATATAGTATAAGAAACATATATGCAAATCATCCAAACAGTACAATTCGCCAATTATTTGATCTTCAAGTTTAAGTGAACTACGAGCCCCATTGTTAATACTTTAACGGAAATTATTTGTAACTTGCGACAAGTAGAACAATGAATGGAACAGGTAGCCGGTTGAAATCAATGTATATATTGCTTCTATATAGTATAAGAAACATATATGCAAAGCATCCAAACAGTACCACTCGCCAATTTTTTGTTCTTCAAGTTCAAGTGAACAATGAGCCCCAATGGTTAATCCTTTATCGGAAATTATTTGTAACTTTCGACAAGTAGAACAATGAATGGTACAGGTAGACGGTTGAAATCTTTGTATATATTGCTTCTATATAATCTAAGAAACATATATGCAAAGCATCCAAACAGTACCATTCGCCGATTTTTTGATCTTCAAGTTTAAGTGAACAGCGAGCCCCATTGATAATCATGAAATGGAAATTATTTGTAACTTTTTACAAGTAGAACAATGAATAGTACAGGTAGACGGGTGAAATCTTTGTATATGTTGCTTCTATATAGTCTAAGAAACCTATATGCAAAGCATCTAAACAGTAACATTCGCCAATTTTTTGATCTTCAAGTTTAAATGAACAACGAGCCCCATTGTTAATCCTTTAAAGGAAATTATTTGTAAATTTCGACAAGTAGAACAATGATTGGAACACGTAGACGGTTGAAATCTTTGTATATATTGCTTCTATATAGTATAAGAAACATATATGCAAATCATCCAAACAGTACAATTCGCCAATTATTTGATCTTCAAGTTTAAGTGAACTACGAGCCCCATTGTTAATACTTTAACGGAAATTATTTGTAACTTGCGACAAGTAGAACAATGAATGGAACAGGTAGACGGTTGAAATCAATGTATATATTGCTTCTATATAGTCTAAGAAACATATATGCAAAGCATCCAAACAGTACCATTGATCAATTTTTTGTTCTTCAAGATTAAGTGAACAATGAGCCCCAATGGTTAATCCTTTATCGGAAATTATTTGTAATTTTCGACAAGTAGAACAATGAATGGAACAGGTAGACGGTTGAAATCTCTGTATATATTGCTTCCATATAGTCTAAGAAACATGTACGCAAAGCATCCAAACAGTACCATTCGCCAATTTTTTGTTCTTCAAGTTCAAGTGAACAATGAGCCCCAATGGTTAATCCTTTATCGGAAATTATTTGTAATTTTCGACAAGTAGAACAATGAATGGAACAGGTAGACGGTTGAAATCTTTGAATATATTGCTTCTATATAATCTAAGAAACATATATGCAAAGCATGCAAACAGTACCATTCGCCAATTTTTTGTTCTTCAAGTTTAAGTGAACAACCAGCCCAATTGATAATCATGAAATGGAAATTATTTGTAACTTTCTACAAGTAGAACAATGAATAGAACAGGTAGACGGTTGAAATCTTTATATATGTTGCTTCTATATAGTCTACGAAACCTATATGCAAAGCATCTAAACAGTAACAATCGCCAATTTTTTGATCTTCAAGTTTAAGTGAACAATGAGCCCCAATGGTTAATCCTTTATCGGAAATTATTTGTAACTTTCGACAAGTAGAACAATGATTGGAACAGGTAGACGGTTGAAATCATTGTATATATTGCTTCTATATAGTCTAAGAAACATATATGCAAAGCGTCCAAACAGTACAATTCGCCAATTATTTGATCTTCAAGTTTAAGTGAACTACGAGCCCCATTGTTAGTACTTTAACGGAAATTATTTGTAACTTGCGACAAGTAGAACAATGAATGGAACAGGTAGCCGGTTGAAATCTTTGTATAAATTGCTTCCATATAGTCTAAGAAACATGTACGCAAAGCATCCAAACAGTACCATTCGCCAATTTTTTGTTCTTCAAGATTAAGTGAACAATGAGCCCCAATGGTTAATCCTTTATCGGAAATTATTTGTAATTTTCGACAAGTAGAACAATGAATGGAACAGGTAGACGGTTGAAATCTTTGTATATATTGCTTCTATATAGTCTAAGAAACATATATGCAAAGCATCCAAACAGTACCATTCGCAATTTTTTTGATCTTCAAGTTTAAGTGAACAACGAGCCCCATTGTTAATCCTTTATCGGAAATTATTTGTAACTTTCGACAAGTAGAACAATGAATGGAACAGGTAGACGGTTGAAATCTTTGTATATATTGCTTCTATATAATCTAAGAAACATATATGCAAAGCATGCAAACAGTACCATTCGCCAATTTTTTGTTCTTCAAGTTTAAGTGAACAACGAGCCCAATTGATAATCATGAAACGGAAATTATTTGTAACTTTCTACAAGTAGAACAATGAATAGAACAGGTAGACGGTTGAAATTTTTATATATGTTGCTTCTATATAGTCTACGAAACCTATATGCAAAGCATCTAAACAGTAACAATCGCCAATTTTTTGATCTTCAAGTTTAAGTGAACTACGAGCCCCATTGTTAGTACTTTAAAGGAAATTATTTGTAACTTGCGACAAGTAGAACAATGAATGGAACAGGTAGCCGGTTGAAATCTTTGTATATATTGCTTCTATATAGTCTAAGAAACATATATGCAAAGCATCCAAACAGTACAATTCGCCAATTTTTTGTTCTTCAAGTTTAAGTGAACTACGAGCCCCATTGTTAATCCATTAAAGGAAATAATTTGTAAATTTGCGACAAGTAGAGCAATGATTGGAACAGGTAGACGGTTGAAATCATTGTACATATTGCTTCTATGTAGTCTAAGAAACATATATGCAAAGCGTCCAAACAGTACAATTCGCCAATTATTTGATCTTCAAGTTTAGGTGAACTACGAGCCCCATTGTTAGTACTTTAACGGAAATTATTTGTAACTTGCGACAAGTAGAACAATGAATGGAACAGGTAGCCGGTTGAAATCTTTATATATATTGCTTCTATATAGTCTAAGAAACATATATGCAAACCATCCAAACAGTACAATTCGCCAATTTTTTGTTCTTCAAGTTTAAGTGAACAATGAGCCCCAATGGTTAATCCTTTATCGGTGATTATTTGTAACTTTCGACAAGTAGAACAATGAATGGAACAGGTAGACGGTTGAAATCCTTGTATATATTGCGTCTATATAATCTAAGAAACATATATGCAAAGCATCCAAACAGTACCATTCGCCAATTTTTTGTCCTTCAAGTTCAAGTGAACAATGAGCCCCAATGGTTAATCCTTTATCGGAAATTATTTGTAATTTTCGACAAGTAGAACAATGAATGGAACAGGTAGACGGTTGAAATCTTTGAATATATTGCTTCTATATAATCTAAGAAACATATATGCAAAGCATGCAAACAGTACCATTCGCCAATTTTTTGTTCTTCAAGTTTAAGTGAACAACCAGCCCAATTGATAATCATGGAATGGAAATTATTTGTAACTTTCTACAAGTAGAACAATGAATACAACAGGTAGACGGTTGAAATCTTTATATATGTTGCTTCTATATAGTCTACGAGACCTATATGCAAAGCATCTAAACAGTAACAATCGCCAATTTTTTGATCTTCAAGTTTAAGTGAACAATGAGCCCCAATGGTTAATCCTTTATCGGAAATTATTTGTAACTTTCGACAAGTAGAACAATGATTGGAACAGGTAGACGGTTGAAATCATTGTATATATTGCTTCTATATAGTCTAAGAAACATATATGCAAAGCATCCAAACAGTACCATTCGCCAATTCTTTGTTCTTCAAGATTAAGAGAACAATGAGCCCCAATGGTTAATCCTTTATCGGAAATTATTTGTAATTTTCGACAAGTAGAACAATGATTGGAACACGTAAACGGTTGAAATCTTTGTATATATTGCTTCCATATAGTCTAAGAAACATGTACGCAAAGCATCCAAACAGTATCATTCGCCAATTTTGTGTTCTTCAAGTTTAAGTGAACAATGAGCCCCAATGGTTAATCCTTTATCGGTAATTATTTGTAACCTTCGACAAGTAGAACAATGAATGGAACAGGTAGACGGTTGAAATCATTGTATGAATTGCGTCTATATAGTCTAAGAAACATATATGCAAAGCATCCAAACAGTACAATGCGCCAATTTTTTGATCTTCAAGTTTAAGTGAACAATGAGCCCCAATGGTTAATCCTTTATCGGAAATTATTTGTAACTTTCGACAAGTAGAACAATGAATGGAACAGGTAGACGGTTGAAATATTCGTATATATTGCTTCTATATAATATAAGAAACATATATTCAAAGCATCCAAACAGTACCATTCGCCAATTTTTTGTTCCTCAAGTTTAAGTGAACTACGAGCCCCATTGTTAATCCTTTAACGGAAATTAATTGTAACTTTCTACAAGTAGAACAAGGATTGGAACACACAGACGGTTGAAATCTTTGTATATATTGCTTCCATATAGTCTAAGAAACATATACGCAAAGCATCCAAACAGTACCATTCGCCAATTTTTTGTTCTTCAAGTTTAGGTGAACAATGGGCCCCAATGGTTAATCCTTTATCGGAAATTACTTATAATTTTCGACAAGTAGAACAATGAATGGAACAGGTAGACGGTTGAAATCTTTCTATATATTGCTTCTAAATAGACTAAGAAACATATATGCAAAGCATCCAAACAGTACCATTCGCCAATTTTTTGTTCTTCAAGTTTAAGTGAACAACGAGGCCCATTGATATTCATGAAACGGAAATTATTTCTAACTTTCGACAAGAAGAACAATGAATAGAACAGGTAGACGGTTGAAATCTTTGTATATGTTGCTTCTATATAGTCTACGAATCATATATGCAAAGCATCCAAACAGTACAATTCGCCAATTTTTTGTTCTTCAAGTTTAAGTGAACAATGAGCCCCAATGGTTAATTCGTTATCGGAAATTATTTGTAACTTTCTACAAGTAGAACAATGAATGGAACAGGTAGACAGGTTGAAATCTTTGTATATATTGCTTCTATATAATCTAAGAAACATATATGCAAAGCATCCAAACAGTACCATTCGCCACTTTTTTGATCTTCAAGTTTAAGTGAACAGCGAGCCCCATTGATAATCATGAAATGGAAATTATTTGTAACTTTCTTCAAGTAGAACAATGAATAGTACAGGTAGACGAGGTGAAATCTTTCTATATATTGCTTCTAAATAGTCTAAGAAACATATATGCAAAGCATCCAAACAGTACAATTCGCCAATTATTTCATCTTCATGTTTAAGTGAACTACGAGCCCCATTGTTAATACTTTAACGAAAAATTATTTGTAACTTCCGACAAGTAGAACAACGAATGGAACAGGTAGACGCTTGAAATCAATGTATATATTGCTTCTATATAGTCTAAGAAACATATATGCAAATCATCCAAACAGTACCAGTCGCCAATTTTTTGTTCTTCAAGTTTAAGTGAACAACGAGGCCCATGGATAATCATGAAACGGAAATTATTTCTAACTTTCGACAAGTAGAACAATGAATGGATCAGGTAGACGGTTGAAATCAATGTATATATTGCTTCTATATAATCTACGAATCATATATGCAAAGCATCCAAACAGTACAATTCGCCAATTTTTTGTTCTTCAAGTTTAAGTGAACAATGAGCCCCAATGGTTAATCCGTTATCGGAAATTATTTGTAACTTTCTACAAGTAGAACAATGAATGGAACAGGTAGACAGGTTGAAATCTTTGTATATATTGCTTCTATATAGCCTACGAAACATATATGCAAAGCATCCAAACAGTACAATTCGCCAATTTTTTGTTCTTCAAGTTTAAGTGAACTACGAGCCCCATTGTTAATCCTTTAACGGACATTAATTGTAACTTTCTACAAGTAGAACAATGATTGGAACACACAGACGGTTGAAATCTTTGTATATATTGCTTCCATATAGTCTAAGAAACATATATGCAAAGCTTCTAAACAGTAACAATCGCCAATTTTTTGATCTTCAAGTTTAAGTGAACAGCGAGCCCCATTGATAATCATGAAATGAAAATTATTTGTAACTTTCGACAAGTAGAACATTGAATGGAACAGGTAGACGGTTGAAATCTTTGTATATATTGCTTCTATATAGTATAAGAAACATATATGCAAATCATCCAAACAGTACAATTCGCCAATTATTTGATCTTCAAGTTTAAGTGAACTACGAGCCCCATTGTTAATACTTTAACGGAAATTATTTGTAACTTGCGACAAGTAGAACAATGAATGGAACAGGTAGACTGTTGAAATCAATGTATATATTGCTTCTATATAGTCTAAGAAACATATATGCAAAGCATCCAAACAGTACCATTCATCAATTTTTTTTCTTCAAGTTTAAGTGAACAACGAGCCCCATTGTTAATCCTTTAAAGGAAATTATTTGTAAATTTCGACAAGTAGAACAATGATTGGAACACGTAAACTGTTGAAATCTTTGTATAAATTGCTTCCATATAGTCTAAGAAACATGTACGCAAAGCATCCAAACAGTACCATTCGCCAATTTTTTGATCTTCAAGTTTAAGTGAACAATGAGCCCCATTGTTAATCCTTTATCGGAAATTATTTATAACTTTCGACAAGTAGAACAATGAATGGAACAGGTAGACGGTGGAAATCCTTGTATATATTGCGTCTATATAGTCTAAGAAACATATCTGCAAATCATCCAAACAGTACAATTCGCCAATTATTTGATCTTCAAGTTTAAGTGAACTACGAGACCCAATGGTTAATCCTTTATCAGAAATTATTTGTAATTTTCGACAAGTAGAACAATGATTGGAACACACAGACGGTTGAAATCTTTGTATATATTGCTTCCATATAGTCTATGAAACATATATGCAAAGCATCCAAACAGTACCATTCATCAATTTTTTGTTCTTCAAGTTTAAATGAACAACGAGCCCCATTGTTAATCCTTTAAAGGAAATTATTTGTAACTTGCGACAAGTAGAACAATGAATGGAACAGGTAGACGGTTGAAATCAATGTATATATTGCTTCTATATAGTCTAAGAAACATATATGCAAAGCATCCAAACAGTACCATTCATCAATTTTTTGTTCTTCAAGTTTAGGTGAACAACGAGCCCCATTGTTAATCCTTTAAAGGAAATTATTTGTAAATTTCGACAAGTAGAACAATGATTGGAACACGTAGACGGTTGAAATCTTTGTATATATTGCTTCCATATAGTCTAAGAAACATGTACGCAAAGCATCCAAACATTACCATTCGCCAATTTTTTGGTCTTCAAGTTTAAGTGAATAATGAGCCCCAATGGTTAATCCTTTATCGGAAATTATTTGTAATTTTCGACAAGTAGAACAATGAATGGAACAGGTAGACGGTTGAAATCTTTGTATATATTGCTTCTATATAGTCTAAGAAACATATATGCAAAGCATCCAAACAGTACAATTCGCCAATTTTTTGTTCTTCAAGTTTAAGTGAACTACGAGCCCCATTGTTAAACCTTTAACGGAAATTATTTGTAACTTTCGACAAGTAGAACAATGAATGGAACAGGTAAACGGTTGAAATCTTTGTATATATTGCTTCTATATAGTCTAAGAAACATATATGCAAAGCATCCAAACAGTACAATTCGCCAATTTTTTGTTCTTAAAGTTTAAGTGAACAATGAGCCCCAATGGTTAATCCTTTAAAGGAAATTAATTGTAACTTTCTACAAGTATAACAATGATTGGAACACACAGACGGTTGAAATCTTTGTATATATTGCTTCCATATAGTCTAAGAAACATATATGCAATGCATCCAAACAGTACCATTCGACAATTTTTTGTTCTTCAAGTTTAAGTGAACAATGAGCCCCATTGTTAATCCTTTATCGAAAATTATTTGTAACTTTCGACAAGTAGAACATTGAATGGAACAGGTAGACGGTTGAAATCTTTGTATATATTGCTTCTATATAGTATATGAAACATATATGCAAATCATCCAAACAGTACAATTCGCCAATTATTTGATCTTCAAGTTTAAGTGAACTACGAGCCCCATTGTTAATACTTTAACGGAAATTATTTGTAACTTGCGACAAGTAGAACAATGAATGGAACAGGTAGACTGTTGAAATCAATGTATATATTGCTTCTATATAGTCTAAGAAACATATATGCAAATCATCCAAACAGTACAATTCGCCAATTATTTGATCTTCTAGTTTAAGTGAACTACGAGCCCCATTGTTAATACTTTAACGGAAATTATTTGTAACTTGCGACAAGTAGAACAATGAATGGAACAGGTAGACTGTTGAAATCAATGTATATATTGCTTCTATATAGTCTAAGAAACATATATGCAAATCATCCAAACAGTACAATTCGCCAATTATTTGATCTTCTAGTTTAAGTGAACTACGAGCCCCATTGTTAATACTTTAACGGAAATTATTTGTAACTTGCGACAAGTAGAACAATGAATGGAACAGGTAGACGGTTGAAATCAATGTATATATTGCTGGCATATAGTCTAAGAAACATATATGCAAAGCATCCAAACAGTACCATTCGCCACTTTTTTGTTCTTCAAGTTTAAGTGAACAACGAGCCCCATTGTTAATCCTTTAAAGGAAATTATTTCTAAATTTCGACAAGTAGAACAATGATTGGAACACGTAGACGGTTGAAATCTTTGTATATATTGCTTCCATATAGTCTAAGAAACATGTACGCAAACCATCCAAACAGTACCATTCGCCAATTTTTTGTTCTTCAAGTTTAAGTGAACAATGAGCCCCAATGGTTAATCCTTTATCGGAAATTATTTGTAATTTTCGACAAGTAGAACAATGAATGGAACAGGTAGACGGTTGAAATCTTTGTATATATTGCTTCTATATAATCTAAGAAACATATATGCAAAGCATCCAAACAGTACCATTCGCCGATTTTTTGATCTTCAAGTTTAAGTGAAAAGCGAGCCCCATTGATAATCATGAAATGGAAATTATTTGTAACTTTCTACAAGTAGAACAATGAATAGTACAGGTAGACGGGTGAAATCTTTGTATATGTTGCTTCTATATAGTCTAAGAAACCTATATGCAACGCATCTAAACAGTAACATTCGCCAATTTTTTGATCTTCAAGTTTAAGTGAACAATGAGCCTCATTGTTAATCCTTTATCGGAAATTATTTGTAACTTTAGACAAGTAGAACAATGAATGGATCAGGTAGACGGTTGAAATCAATGTATATATTGCTTCTATATAATCTACGAATCATATATGCAAAGCATCCAAACAGTACAATTCGCCAATTTTTTGTTCTTCAAGTTTAAGTGAACAATGAGCCCCAATGGTTAATCCGTTATCGGAAATTATTTGTAACTTTCTACAAGTAGAACAATGAATGGAACAGGTAGACAGGTTGAAATCTTTGTATATATTGCTTCTATATAGCCTACGAAACATATATGCAAAGCATCCAAACAGTACAATTCGCCAATTTTTTGTTCTTCAAGTTTAAGTGAACTACGAGCCACATTGTTAATCCTTTAACGGACATTAATTGTAACTTTCTACAAGTAGAACAATGATTGGAACACACAGACGGTTGAAATCTTTGTATATATTGCTTCCATATAGTCTAAGAAACATATATGCAAAGCTTCTAAACAGTAACAATCGCCAATTTTTTGATCTTCAAGTTTAAGTGAACAGCGAGCCCCATTGATAAAAATGAAATGAAAATTATTTGTAACTTTCTACAAGTAGAACAATGAATAGTACAGGTAGACGGGTGAAATCTTTCTATATATTGCTTCTAAATAGTCTAAGAAACACATATGCAAAGCATCCAAACAGCACAATTCGCCAATTTTTTGTTCTTCAAGTTTAAGTGAACTACGAGCCCCATCGTTAATCCTTCAAAGGAAATTATTTGTAAATTTCGACAAGTAGAACAATGATTAGAACACGTAGACGGTTGAAATCTTTGTATATATTGCTTCCATATAGTCTAAGAAACATGTACGCAAAGCATCCAAACATTACCATTCGCCAATTTTTTGGTCTTCAAGTTTAAGTGAACAATGAGCCCCATTGTTAATCCTTTATCGGAAATTATTTGTAACTTTCGACAAGTAGAACATTGAATGGAACAGGTAGACGGTTGAAATCTTTGTATATATTGCTTCTATATAGTATAAGAAACATATATGCAAATCATCCAAACAGTACAATTTGCCAATTATTTGATCTTCAAGTTTAAGTGAACTACGAGCCCCATTGTTAATACTTTAACGGAAATTATTTGTAACTTGCGACAAGTAGAACAATGAATGGAACAGGTAGACTGTTGAAATCAATGTATATATTGCTTCTATATAGTCTAAGAAACATATATGCAAAGCATCCAAACAGTACCATTCGCCAATTTTTTGTTCTTCATGTTTAAGTGAAGAATGAGCCCCATTGTTAATCCTTTATCGGAAATTATTTGTAACTTTCGACAAGTAGAACATTGAATGGAACAGGTAGACGGTTGAAATCTTTGTATATATTGCTTCTATATAGTATAAGAAACATATATGCAAATCATCCAAACAGTACAATTCGCCAATTATTTGATCTTCAAGTTTAAGTGAACTACGAGCCCCATTGTTAATACTTTAACGGAAATTATTTGTAACTTGCGACAAGTAGAACAATGAATGGAACAGGTAGACTGTTGAAATCAATGTATATATTGCTTCTATATAGTCTAAGAAACATATATGCAAAGCATCCAAACAGTACCATTCATCAATTTTTTTTCTTCAAGTTTAAGTGAACAACGAGCCCCATTGTTAATCCTTTAAAGGAAATTATTTGTAAATTTCGACAAGTAGAACAATGATTGGAACACGTAAACGGTTGAAATCTTTGTATATATTGCTTCCATATAGTCTAAGAAACATGTACGCAAAGCATCCAAACAGTACCATTCGCCAATTTTTTGATCTTCAAGTTTAAGTGAACAATGAGCCCCATTGTTAATCCTTTATCGGAAATTATTTGTAACTTTCGACAAGTAGAACAATGAATGGAACAGGTAGACGGTGGAAATCCTTGTATATATTGCGTCTATATAGTCTAAGAAACATATCTGCAAATCATCCAAACAGTACAATTCGCCAATTATTTGATCTTCAAGTTTAAGTGAACTACGAGACCCAATGGTTAATCCTTTATCAGAAATTATTTGTAATTTTCGACAAGTAGAACAATGATTGGAACACACAGACGATTGAAATCTTTGTATATACTGCTTCCATATAGTCTAAGAAACATATATGCAAAGCATCCAAACAGTACCATTCATCAATTTTTTGTTCTTCAAGTTTAAATGAACAACGAGCCCCATTGTTAATCCTTTAAAGGAAATTATTTGTAAATTTCGACAAGTAGAACAATGATTGGAACACGTAGACGGTTGAAATCTTTGTATATATTGCTTCTATATAGTATAAGAAACATATATGCAAATCATCCAAACAGTACAATTCGCCAATTATTTGATCTTGAAGTTTAAGTGTACTACGAGCCCCATTGTTAATACTTTAACGGAAATTATTTGTAACTTGCGACAAGTAGAACAATGAATGGAACAGGTAGACGGTTGAAATCAATGTATATAGTGCTTCTATATAGTCTAAGAAACATATATGCAAAGCATCCAAACAGTACCATTCATCAATTTTTTGTTCTTCAAGTTTAGGTGAACAACGAGCCCCATTGTTAATCCTTTAAAGGAAATTATTTGTAAATTTCGACAAGTAGAACAATGATTGGAACACGTAGACGGTTGAAATCTTTGTATATATTGCTTCCATATAGTCTAAGAAACATGTACGCAAAGCATCCAAACATTACCATTCGCCAATTTTTTGGTCTTCAAGTTTAAGTGAACAATGAGCCCCAATGGTTAATCCTTTATCGGAAATTATTTGTAATTTTCGACAAGTGGAACAATGAATGGAACAGGTAGACGGTTGAAATCTTTGTATATATTGCTTCTATATAGTCTAAGAAACATATATGCAAAGCATCCAAACAGTACAATTCGCCAATTTTTTGTTCTTCAAGTTTAAGTGATCTACGAGCCCCATTGTTAAACCTTTAACGGAAATTATTTGTAACTTTCGACAAGTAGAACAATGAATGGAACAGGTAAACGGTTGAAATCTTTGTATATATTGCTTCTATATAGACTAAGAAACATATATGCAAAGCATCCAAACAGTACAATTCGCCAATTTTTTGTTCTTAAAGTTTAAGTGAACAATGAGCCCCAATGGTTAATCCTTTAAAGGAAATTAATTGTAACTTTCTACAAGTAGAACAATGATTGGAACACACAGACGGTTGAAATCTTTGTATATATTGCTTCCATATAGTCTAAGAAACATATATGCAAAGCATCCAAACAGTACCATTCGCCACTTTTTTGTTCTTCAAGTTTAAGTGAACAACGAGCCCCATTGTTAATCCTTTAAAGGAAATTATTTCTAAATTTCGACAAGTAGAACAATGATTGGAACACGTAGACGGTTGAAATCTTTGTATATATTGCTTCCATATAGTCTAAGAAACATGTACGCAAACCATCCAAACAGTACCATTCGCCAATTTTTTGTTCTTCAAGTTTAAGTGAACAATGAGCCCCAATGTTAATCCTTTATCAGAAATTATTTGTAACTTTCGACAAGTAGAACAGTGAATGGAACAGGTAGACGGTTGAAATCTTTGTATATATTGCTTCTATATAATATCAGAAACATATATGCAAAGCATCCAAACAGTACAATTCGCCAATTTTTTGTTCTTCAAGTGTAAGTGAACAATGAGCCCCAATGGTTAATCCTTTATCGGAAATTATTTGTAATTTTCGACAAGTAGAACAATGAATGGAACAGGTAGACGGTTGAAATCTTTGTATATATTGCTTCTATATAATCTAAGAAACATATATGCAAAGCATCCAAACAGTACCATTCGCCGATTTTTTGATCTTCAAGTTTAAGTGAAAAGCGAGCCCCATTGATAATCATGAAATGGAAATTATTTCTAACTTTCTACAAGTAGAACAATGAATAGTACAGGTAGACGGGTGAAATCTTTGTATATGTTGCTTCTATATAGTCTAAGAAACCTATATGCAACGCATCTAAACAGTAACATTCGCCAATTTTTTGATCTTCAAGTTTAAGTGAACAATGAGCCTCATTGTTAATCCTTTATCGGAAATTATTTGTAACTTTAGACAAGTAGAACAATGAATGGATCAGGTAGACGGTTGAAATCAATGTATATATTGCTTCTATATAATCTACGAATCATATATGCAAAGCATCCAAACAGTACAATTCGCCAATTTTTTGTTCTTCAAGTTTAAGTGAACAATGAGCCCCAATGGTTAATCCGTTATCGGAAATTATTTGTAACTTTCTACAAGTAGAACAATGAATGGAACAGGTAGACAGGTTGAAATCTTTGTATATATTGCTTCTATATAGCCTACGAAACATATATGCAAAGCATCCAAACAGTACAATTCGCCAATTTTTTGTTCTTCAAGTTTAAGTGAACTACGAGCCACATTGTTGATCCTTTAACGGACATTAATTGTAACTTTCTACAAGTAGAACAATGATTGGAACACACAGACGGTTGAAATCTTTGTATATATTGCTTCTATATAGTCTAAGAAACATATATGCAAAGCTTCTAAACAGTAACAATCGCCAATTTTTTGATCTTCAAGTTTAAGTGAACAGCGAGCCCCATTGATAAAAATGAAATGAAAATTATTTGTAACTTTCTACAAGTAGAACAATGAATAGTACAGGTAGACGGGTGAAATCTTTCTATATATTGCTTCTAAATAGTCTAAGAAACACATATGCAAAGCATCCAAACAGCACAATTCGCCAATTTTTTGTTCTTCAAGTTTAAGTGAACTACGAGCCCCATCGTTAATCCTTCAAAGGAAATTATTTGTAAATTTCGACAAGTAGAACAATGATTAGAACACGTAGACGGTTGAAATCTTTGTATATATTGCTTCCATATAGTCTAAGAAACATGTACGCAAAGCATCCAAACATTACCATTCGCCAATTTTTTGGTCTTCAAGTTTAAGTGAACAATGAGCCCCATTGTTAATCCTTTATCGGAAATTATTTGTAACTTTCGACAAGTAGAACATTGAATGGAACAGGTAGACGGTTGAAATCTTTGTATATATTGCTTCTATATAGTATAAGAAACATATATGCAAATCATCCAAACAGTACAATTTGCCAATTATTTGATCTTCAAGTTTAAGTGAACTACGAGCCCCATTGTTAATACTTTAACGGAAATTATTTGTAACTTGCGACATGTAGAACAATGAATGGAACAGGTAGACTGTTGAAATCAATGTATATATTGCTTCTATATAGTCTAAGAAACATATATGCAAAGCATCCAAACAGTACCATTCGCCAATTTTTTGTTCTTCATGTTTAAGTGAACAATGAGCCCCATTGTTAATCCTTTATCGGAAATTATTTGTAACTTTCGACAAGTAGAACATTGAATGGAACAGGTAGACGGTTGAAATCTTTGTATATATTGCTTCTATATAGTATAAGAAACATATATGCAAATCATCCAAACAGTACAATTCGCCAATTATTTGATCTTCAAGTTTAAGTGAACTACGAGCCCCATTGTTAATACTTTAACGGAAATTATTTGTAACTTGCGACAAGTAGAACAATGAATGGAACAGGTAGACTGTTGAAATCAATGTATATATTGCTTCTATATAGTCTAAGAAACATATATGCAAAGCATCCAAACAGTACCATTCATCAATTTTTTTTCTTCAAGTTTAAGTGAACAACGAGCCCCATTGTTAATCCTTTAAAGGAAATTATTTGTAAATTTCGACAAGTAGAACAATGATTGGAACACGTAAACGGTTGAAATCTTTGTATATATTGCTTCCATATAGTCTAAGAAACATGTACGCAAAGCATCCAAACAGTACCATTCGCCAATTTTTTGATCTTCAAGTTTAAGTGAACAATGAGCCCCATTGTTAATCCTTTATCGGAAATTATTTGTAACTTTCGACAAGTAGAACAATGAATGGAACAGGTAGACGGTGGAAATCCTTGTATATATTGCGTCTATATAGTCTAAGAAACATATCTGCAAATCATCCAAACAGTACAATTCGCCAATTATTTGATCTTCAAGTTTAAGTGAACTACGAGACCCAATGGTTAATCCTTTATCAGAAATTATTTGTAATTTTCGACAAGTAGAACAATGATTGGAACACACAGACGATTGAAATCTTTGTATATACTGCTTCCATATAGTCTAAGAAACATATATGCAAAGCATCCAAACAGTACCATTCATCAATTTTTTGTTCTTCAAGTTTAAATGAACAACGAGCCCCATTGTTAATCCTTTAAAGGAAATTATTTGTAAATTTCGACAAGTAGAACAATGATTGGAACACGTAGACGGTTGAAATCTTTGTATATATTGCTTCTATATAGTATAAGAAACATATATGCAAATCATCCAAACAGTACAATTCGCCAATTATTTGATCTTGAAGTTTAAGTGTACTACGAGCCCCATTGTTAATACTTTAACGGAAATTATTTGTAACTTGCGACAAGTAGAACAATGAATGGAACAGGTAGACGGTTGAAATCAATGTATATAGTGCTTCTATATAGTCTAAGAAACATATATGCAAAGCATCCAAACAGTACCATTCATCAATTTTTTGTTCTTCAAGTTTAGGTGAACAACGAGCCCCATTGTTAATCCTTTAAAGGAAATTATTTGTAAATTTCGACAAGTAGAACAATGATTGGAACACGTAGACGGTTGAAATCTTTGTATATATTGCTTCCATATAGTCTAAGAAACATGTACGCAAAGCATCCAAACATTACCATTCGCCAATTTTTTGGTCTTCAAGTTTAAGTGAACAATGAGCCCCAATGGTTAATCCTTTATCGGAAATTATTTGTAATTTTCGACAAGTAGAACAATGAATGGAACAGGTAGACGGTTGAAATCTTTGTATATATTGCTTCTATATAGTCTAAGAAACATATATGCAAAGCATCCAAACAGTACAATTCGCCAATTTTTTGTTCTTCAAGTTTAAGTGATCTACGAGCCCCATTGTTAAACCTTTAACGGAAATTATTTGTAACTTTCGACAAGTAGAACAATGAATGGAACAGGTAAACGGTTGAAATCTTTGTATATATTGCTTCTATATAGACTAAGAAACATATATGCAAAGCATCCAAACAGTACAATTCGCCAATTTTTTGTTCTTAAAGTTTAAGTGAACAATGAGCCCCAATGGTTAATCCTTTAAAGGAAATTAATTGTAACTTTCTACAAGTAGAACAATGAATGGAACTTGTAGACGGTTGAAATCTTTGTATATGTTGCTTCTATATAGTCTAAGAAACCTATATGCAAAGCATCTAAACAGTAACATTCGCCAATTTTTTGATCTTCAAGTTTAAGTGAACAATGAGCCCCATTGTTAATCCTTTATCGGAAATTATTTGTAACTTTCGACAAGTAGAACAATGAATGGAACAGGTAGACGGTTGAAATCTTTGTATATATTGCTTCTATATAGTCTAAGAAACATATATGCAAAGCATCCAAACAGTACAATTCGCCAATTTATTGTTCTTCAAGTTTAAGTGAACAACGAGCCCCATTGTTAATCCTTTAAAGGAAATTATTTGTAAATTTCGACAAGTAAAACAATGAATAGTACAGGTAGACGGGTGAAATCTTTCTATACATTGCTTCTAAATAGTCTAAGAAACACATATGCAAAGCATCCAAACAGCACAATTCGCCAATTTTTTGTTCTTCAAGTTTAAGTGAACTACGAGCCCCATTGTTAATCCTTTAACGGAAATTAATTGTAACTTTCTACAAGTAGAACAATGATTGGAACACGCAGACGGATGAAATCTTTGTATATATTGCTTTCATATAGTCTAAGAAACATATATGCAAAGCATCCAAACAGTACCATTCGCCAATTTTTTGTTCTTCAAGTTTAAGTGAACAATGGGCCCCATTGTTAATCCTTTATCAGAAATTATTTGTAACTTTCGACAAGTAGAACAATGAATGGAACAGGTAGACGGTTGAAATCTTTGTATATATTGCTTCTATATAATCTAAGAAACATATATGCAAAGCATCCAAACAGTACCATTCGCCGATTTTTTGATCTTCAAGTTTAAGTGAAAAGCGAGCCCCATTGATAATCATGAAATGGAAATTATTTGTAACTTTCTACAAGTAGAACAATGAATAGTCCAGGTAGACGGGTGAAATCATTGTATGCGTTGCTTCTATATAGTCTAAGAAACCTATATGCAACGCATCTAAACAGTAACATTCGCCAATTTTTTGATCTTCAAGTTTAAGTGAACAATGAGCCTCATTGTTAATCCTTTATCGGAAATTATTTGTAACTTTCGACAAGTAGAACAATGAATGGAACAGGTAGACGGTGGAAATCCTTGTATATATTGCGTCTATATAGTCTAAGAAACATATCTTTAAATCATCCAAACAGTACAATTCGCCAATTATTTGATCTTCAAGTTTAAGTGAACTACGAGACCCAATGGTTAATCCTTTATCAGATATTATTTGTAATTTTCGACAAGTAGAACAATGATTGGAACACACAGACGGTTGAAATCTTTGTATATATTGCTTCCATATAGTCTAAGAAACATATATGCAAAGCATCCAAACAGTACCATTCATCAATTTTTTGTTCTTCAAGTTTAAATGAACAACGAGCCCCATTGTTAATCCTTTAAAGGAAATTATTTGTAAATTTCGACAAGTAGAACAATGATTGGAACACGTAGACGGTTGAAATCTTTGTATATATTGCTTCTATATAGTATAAGAAACATATATGCAAATCATCCAAACAGTACAATTCGCCAATTTTTTGTTCTTCAAGTTTAAGTGAACTACGAGCCCCATTGTTAATCCTTTAACGGAAATTAATTGTAAGTTTCTACAAGTAGAACAATGATTCGAACACACAGACGGTTGAAATCTTTGTATATATTGCTTCCATATAGTCTAAGAAACATATATGCAAAGCATCCAAACAGTACCATTCGCCAATTTTTTGTTCTTCAAGTTTAAGTGAACAATGAGCCCCATTGTTAATCCTTTATCGAAAATTATTTGTAACTTTCGACAAGTAGAACATTGAATGGAACAGGTAGACGGTTGAAATCTTTGTATATATTGCTTCTATATAGTATAAGAAACATATATGCAAAGCATCCAAACAGTACCATTCGCCAATTTTTTGTTCTTCAAGTTTAAGTGAACTACGAGCCCCATTGTTAATACTTTAACGGAAATTATTTGTAACTTGCGACAAGTAGAACAATGAATGGAACAGGTAGACTGTTGAAATCAATGTATATATTGCTTCTATATAGTCAAAGAAACATATATGCAAAGCATCCAAACAGTACCATTCATCAATTTTTTGTTCTTCAAGTTTAAGTGAACAACGAGCCCCATTGTTAATCCTTTAAGGGAAATTATTTGTAAATTTCGACAAGTAGAACAATGATTGGAACACGTAAACGGTTGAAATCTTTGTATATATTGCTTCCATATAGTCTAAGAAACATGTACGCAAAGCATCCAAACAGTAACATTCGCCAATTTTTTGATCTTCAAGTTTAAGTGACCAATGAGCCCCATTGTTAATCCTTTATCGGAAATTATTTGTAACTTTCGACAAGTAGAACAATGAATGGAACAGGTAGACGGTGGAAATCCTTGTATATATTGCGTCTATATAGTCTAAGAAACATATCTGCAAATCATCCAAACAGTACAATTCGCCAATTATTTGATCTTCAAGTTTAAGTGAACTACGAGAACCAATGGTTAATCCTTTATCAGAAATTATTTGTAATTTTCGACAAGTAGAACAATGATTGGAACACACAGACGGCTGAAATCTTTGTATATATTGCTTCCATATAGTCTAAGAAACATATATGCAAAGCATCCAAACAGTACCATTCATCAATTTTTTGTTCTTCAAGTTTAAATGAACAACGAGCCCCATTGTTAATCCTTTAAAGGAAATTATTTGTAAATTTCGACAAGTAGAACAATGAATAGTACAGGTAGACGGTTGAAATCTTTGTATATATTGCTTCTATATAGTATAAGAAATATATATGCAAATCATCCAAACAGTACAATTCGCCAATTATTTGATCTTCAAGTTTAAGTGAACTACGAGCCCCATTGTTAATCCTTTAACGGAAATTAATTGTAACTTTCTACAAGTAGAACAAGGATTGGAACACACAGACGGTTGAAATCTTTGTATATATTGCTTCCATATAGTCTAAGGAACATATATGCAAAGCATCCAAACAGTACCATTCGCCAATTTTTTGTTCTTCAAGTTTAAGTGAACACTGAAACCCATTGTTAATCCTTTATCGGAAATTACTTGTAACTTTCGACAAGTAGAACAATGAATGGAACAGGTAGACGGTTGAAATCTTTGAATATATTGCTTCTATATAGTCTAAGAAACATATATGCAAAGCATCCAAACAGTACAATTCGCCACTTTTTTGTTCCTCAAGTTTAAGTGAACAATGAGCCCCAATGGTTAATCCTTTATCGGAAATTATTTGTAACTTTCGACAAGTAGAACAATGAATGGAACAGGTAGACAGTTGAAATCTTTGTATATATTGCTTCTATATAGTCTAAGAAACATATATGCAACGCATCCAAACAGTACAATTCGCCAATTTATTGTTCTTCAAGTTTAAGTGAACAACGAGCCCCATTGTTAATACTTTAACGGAAATTATTTGTAACTTCCGACAAGTAGAACAATGAATGGAACAGGTAGACGGTTGAAATCAATGTATATATTGCTTCTATATAGTCTAAGAAACATATATGCAAAGCATGCAAACAGTACCATTCGCCAATTTTTTGTTCTTCAAGTTTAAGTGAACAATGAGCCCCATTGTTAATCCTTTATCTGAAATTATTTGTAACTTTTGACAAGTAGAACAATGAATGGAACTTGTAGACGGTTGAAATCTTTGTATATGTTGCTTCTATATAGTCTAAGAAACCTATATGCAAAGCATCTAAACAGTAACATTCGCCAATTTTTTGATCTTCAAGTTTAAGTGAACAATGAGCCCCATTGTTAATCCTTTATCGGAAATTATTTGTAACTTTCGACAAGTAGAACAATGAATGGAACAGGTAGACGGTTGAAATCTTTGTATATATTGCTTCTATATAGTCTAAGAAACATATATGCAAAGCATCCAAACAGTACAATTCGCCAATTTATTGTTCTTCAAGTTTAAGTGAACAACGAGCCCCATTGTTAATCCTTTAAAGGAAATTATTTGTAAATTTCGACAAGAAGAACAACGAATAGAACAGGTAGACGGTTGAAATCTTTGTATATGTTGCTTCTATATAGTCTAAGAAACCTATATGCAAAGCATCTAAACAGTAACATTCGCCAATTTTTTGATCTTCAAGTTTAAGTGAACAGCGAGCCCCATTGATAATCATGAAATGGAAATTATTTGTAACTTTCTACAAGTAGAACAATGAATAGTACAGGTAGACGGGTGAAATCTTTCTATACATTGCTTCTAAATAGTCTAAGAAACACATATGCAAAGCATCCAAACAGCACAATTCGCCAATTTTTTGTTCTTCAAGTTTAAGTGAACTACGAGCCCCATTGTTAATCCTTTAACGGAAATTAATTGTAACTTTCTACAAGTAGAACAATGATTGGAACACGCAGACGGATGAAATCTTTGTATATATTGCTTCCATATAGTCTAAGAAACATATATGCAAAGCATCCAAACAGTACCATTCGCCAATTTTTTGTTCTTCAAGTTTAAGTGAACAATGAGCCCCATTGTTAATCCTTTATCAGAAATTATTTGTAACTTTCGACAAGTAGAACAGTGAATGGAACAGGTAGACGGTTGAAATCTTTGTATATATTGCTTCTATATAATATCAGAAACATATATGCAAAGCATCCAAACAGTACAATTCGCCAATTTTTTGTTCTTCAAGTGTAAGTGAACAATGAGCCCCAATGGTTAATCCTTTATCGGAAATTATTTGTAATTTTCGACAAGAAGAACAATGAATGGAACAGGTAGACGGTTGAAATCTTTGTATATATTGCTTCTATATTATTTAAGAAACATATATGCAAAGCATCCAAACAGTACCATTCGCCAATTTTTTGTTCTTCAAGTTTAAGTGAACAACGAGCCCCATTGATCATCATGAAACGGAAATTATTTGTAACTTTCTACAAGTAGAACAATGAATAGTACAGGTAGACGGGTGAAATCTTTCTATATATTGCTTCTAAATAGTCTAAGAAACATATATGCAAAGCATCCAAACAGTACAATTCGCCAATTTTTTGTTCTTCAAGTTTAAGTGAACAATGAGCCCCATTGTTAATCCTTTAAAGGAAATTATTTGTAAATTTCGACGAGTAGAACAATGATTGGCACACGTAGACGGTTGAAATATTTGTATATATTGCTTCTATATAATATAAGAAACATATATGCAAAGCATCCAAACAGTACCATTCGCCAATTTTTTGTTCTTCAAGTGTAAGTGAACAATGAGCCCCAATGGTTAATCTGTTATCGGAAATTATTTGTAACTTTCGACAAGTAGAACAATGAATGGAACAGGTAGACGGTTGAAATCTTTGTATATATTGCTTCTATATAGTCTAAGAAACATATATGCAAAGCATCCACACAGTACCATTCGCCAATTTTTTGTTCTTCAAGTTTAAGTGAACAACGAGCCCCATTGTTAATCCTGTAAAGGAAATTATTTGTAAATTTCGACAAGTAGAGCAATGAATGGATCAGGTAGACGGTTGAAATCATTGTATATATTGCTTCTATATAGTATAAGAAACATATATGCAAAGCATCCAAATTCCATTCGCCAATTTCTTGTTCTTCAAGTTTAAGTAAACTACGATCCCCATTGTTAATCCCTTAACGGAAATTATTTGTAACTTTCGACAAGTAGAACAATGAATGGAACAGGTAGACGGTTGAAATCATTGTATATATTGCTTGTATATAGTCTAAGAAACATATTTGCAAATTATCCAAAAAGTACAATTCGCCAATTATTTGATCTTCAAGTTTAAGTGAACTCCGAGCCCCATTGTTAATACTTTAACGGAAATTATTTGTATCTTGCGACAAGTAGAACAATGAATGGAACAGGTAGACGGTTGAAATCTTTGTATATGTTGCTTCTATATAGTCTAAGAAACCTATATGCAAAGCATCTAAACAGTAACAATCGCCTATTTTTTGATCTTCAAGTTTAAGTGAACAGCGAGCCCCATTGATAATAATGAAATGGAAATTATTTGTAACTTTCTACAAGTAGAACAATGAATAGTACAGGTAGACGGGTGAAATCTTTCTATATATTGCTTCTAAATAGTCTAAGAAACATATATGCAAAGCATCCAAACAGTACAATTCGCCAATTTTTTGTTCTTCAAGTTTAAGTGAACAATGAGCCCCATTGTTAATCCTTTAAAGGAAATTATTTGTAATTTTCGACAAGTAGAACAATGAATGGATCAGGTAGACGGTTGAAATCATTGTATATATTGCTACTATATAGCCTACGAAACATCTATGCAAAGCATCCAAACAGTACAATTCGCCAATTTTTTGTTCTTCAAGTTTAAGTGAACTACGAGCCCCATTGTTAATCCTTTAACGGAAATTAATTGTAACTTTCGACAAGTAGAACAATGAATAGAACATGTAGACGGTTGAAATCTTTGTATATATTGCTTCTATATAGTCTAAGAAACATATATGCAAAGCATCCACACAGTACCATTCGCCAATTTTTTGTTCTTCAAGTTTAAGTGAACAACGAGCCCCATTGATCATCATGAAACGGAAATTATTTGTAACTTTCTACAAGTAGAACAATGAATAGTACAGGTAGACGGGTGAAATCTTTCTATATATTGCTTCTAAATAGTCTAAGAAACATATATGCAAAGCATCCAAACAGTACAATTCGCCAATTTTTTGTTCTTCAAGTTTAAGTGAACAATGAGCCCCATTGTTAATCCTTTAAAGGAAATTATTTGTAAATTTCGACGAGTAGAACAATGATTGGCACACGTAGACGGTTGAAATATTTCTATATATTGCTTCTATATAGTCTAAGAAACATGTACGCAAAGCATCCAAACAGTACCATTCGCCAATTTTTTGTTCTTCAAGTGTAAGTGAACAATGAGCCCCAATGGTTAATCTGTTATCGGAAATTATTTGTAACTTTCGACAAGTAGAACAATGAATGGAACAGGTAGACGGTTGAAATCTTTGTATATATTGCTTCTATATAGTCTAAGAAACATATATGCAAAGCATCCAAACAGTACAATTCGCCAATTTTTTGTTCTTCAAGTTTAAGTAAACTACGATCCCCATTGATAATCCCTTAACGGAAATTATTTGTAACTTTCGACAAGTAGAACAATGAATGGAACAGGTAGACGGTTGAAATCATTGTATATATTGCTTCTATATAGTCTAAGAAACATATATGCAAAGCATGCAAACAGTACCATTCGCCAATTTTTTGTTCTTCAAGTTTAGTGAACAATGAGCCCCAATGGTTAATCCTTTATCGGAAATTATTTGTAATTTTCGACAAGTAGAACAATGAATGGAACAGGTAGACGGTAGAAATCTTTGTATATATTGCTTCTATATAGTCTAAGAAATATATATGCAAAGCATCCAAACAGTACAATTCGCCAATTATTTCATCTTCATGTTTAAGTGAACTACGAGCCCCATTGTTAATACTTTAACGGAAATTATTTGTAACTTCGAGACAAGTAGAACAATGAATGGAACAGGTAGACTGTTGAAATCATTGTATATATTGCTTCTATATAGTCTAAGAAACATATATGCAAAGCATCCAAACAGTACAATTCGCCAATTTTTTGTTCTTCTAGTTTAAGTAAACTACGATCCCCATTGTTAATCCCTTAACGGAAATTATTTGTAACTTTCGACAAGTAGAACAATGAATGGAACAGGTAGACGGTTGAAATCATTGTATATATTGCTTCTATATAGTCTAAGAAACATATATGCAAAGCATGCAAACAGTACCATTCGCCAATTTTTTGTTCTTCAAGTTTAGTGAACAATGAGCCCCAATGGTTAATCCTTTATCGGAAATTATTTGTAATTTTCGACAAGTAGAACAATGAATGGAACAGGTAGACGGTAGAAATCTTTGTATAGCTTCTATATAGTCTAAGAAATATATATGCAAAGCATCCAAACAGTACAATTCGCCAATTATTTCATCTTCATGTTTAAGTGAACTACGAGCCCCATTGTTAATACTTTAACGGAAATTATTTGTAACTTCGAGACAAGTAGAACAATGAATGGAACAGGTAGACGGTTGATATCAATGTATATATTGCTTCTATATAGTCTAAGAAACATATATGGCAAGCATCCAAACAGTACATTTCGCCAATTTTTTGTTCTTCAAGTTTAAGTGAACAACGAGCCCCATTGTTAACGCTTTAAAGGAAATTATTTGTAAATTTCGAGAAGTAGAACAATGAATGGAACAGGTAGGCGGTTGAAATCTTTCTATATAATGCTTCTATATAGTCTAAGAAACATATATGCAAAGAATCCAAACAGTACCATTCGCCAATTTATTGTTCTTCAAGTTTAAGTGAACAATGAGCCCCAATGGTTAATCCTTTATCGGAAATTATTTGTAACTTTCGACAAGTAGAACAATGAATGGAACAGGTAGACGGTTGAAATCATTGTATATATTGCTTCTATATAGTCTAAGAAACATATATGCAAAGCATGCAAACAGTACCATTCGCCAATTTTTTGTTCTTCAAGTTTAGTGAACAATGAGCCCCAATGGTTAATCCTTTATCGGAAATTATTTGTAATTTTCGACAAGTAGAACAATGAATGGAACAGGTAGACGGTAGAAATCTTTGTATATATTGCTTCTATATAGTCTAAGAAATATATATGCAAAGCATCCAAAAAGTACAATTCGCCAATTATTTCATCTTCATGTTTAAGTGAACTACGAGCCCCATTGTTAATACTTTAACGGAAATTATTTGTAACTTCGAGACAAGTAGAACAATGAATGGAACAGGTATACTGTTGAAATCATTGTATATATTGCTTCTATATAGTCTAAGAAACATATATGCAAAGCATCCAAACAGTACAATTCGCCAATTTTTTGTTCTTCAAGTTTAAGTAAACTACGATCCCCATTGTTAATCCCTTAACGGAAATTATTTGTAACTTTCGACAAGTAGAACAATGAATGGAACAGGTAGACGGTTGAAATCATTGTATATATTGCTTCTATATAATATAAGAAACATATATGCAAAGCATCCAAACAGTACCATTCGCCAATTTTTTGTTCTTCAAGTGTAAGTGAACAATGAGCCCCAATGGTTAATCTGTTATCGGAAATTATTTGTAACTTTCGACAAGTAGAACAATGAATGGAACAGGTAGACGGTTGAAATCTTTGTATATATTGCTTCTATATAGTCTAAGAAACATATATGCAAAGCATCCACACAGTACCATTCGCCAATTTTTTATTCTTCAAGTTTAAGTGAACAACGAGCCCCATTGTTAATCCTGTAAAGGAAATTATTTGTAAATTTCGACAAGTAGAGCAATGAATGGATCAGGTAGACGGTTGAAATCATTGTATATATTGCTTCTATATAGTATAAGAAACATATATGCAAAGCATCCAAATTCCATTCGCCAATTTCTTGTTCTTCAAGTTTAAGTAAACTACGATCCCCATTGTTAATCCCTTAACGGAAATTATTTGTAACTTTCGACAAGTAGAACAATGAATGGAACAGGTAGACGGTTGAAATCATTGTATATATTGCTTGTATATAGTCTAAGAAACATATTTGCAAATTATCCAAAAAGTACAATTCGCCAATTATTTGATCTTCAAGTTTAAGTGAACTCCGAGCCCCATTGTTAATACTTTAACGGAAATTATTTGTAACTTGCGACAAGTAGAACAATGAATGGAACAGGTAGACGGTTGAAATCTTTGTATATGTTGCTTCTATATAGTCTAAGAAACCTATATGCAAAGCATCTAAACAGTAACAATCGCCTATTTTTTGATCTTCAAGTTTAAGTGAACAGCGAGCCCCATTGATAATAATGAAATGGAAATTATTTGTAACTTTCTACAAGTAGAACAATGAATAGTACAGGTAGACGGGTGAAATCTTTCTATATATTGCTTCTAAATAGTCTAAGAAACATATATGCAAAGCATCCAAACAGTACAATTCGCCAATTTTTTGTTCTTCAAGTTTAAGTGAACAATGAGCCCCAATGGTTAATCCTTTATCGGAAATTATTTGTAACTTTCGACAAGTAGAACAATGAATGGAACAGGTAGACGGCTGAAATCTTTGTATATATTGCTTCTATATAGTCTAAGAAACATATATGAAAAGCATCCAAACAGTACAATTCGCCAATTTATTGTTCTTCAAGTGTAAGTGAACTACGAGCCCCATTGTTAATCCTTTAACGGAAATTATTTGTAAATTTCGAGAAGTAGAACAATGAATGGAACAGGTAGGCGGTTGAAATCTTTCTATATTATGCTTCTATATAGTCTAAGAAACATATATGCAAAGCATCCAAACAGTACCATTCGCCAATTTTTTGTTCTTCAAGTTTAAGTGAACAATGAGCCCCAATGGTTAATCCTTTATCGGAAATTATTTGTAACTTTCGACAAGTAGAACAATGAATGGAACTGGTAGACGGTTGAGATCTTTGTATATATTGCTCCTATATAGTCTAAGAAACATATATGCAAAGCATCCAAACAGTACAATTCGCCAATTTATTGTTCTTCAAGTTTAAGTGAACAACGAGCCCCATTGTTAATGCTTTAAAGGAAATTATTTGTAAATTTCGGCAAGTAGAACAATGAATGGAATAGGTAGACGGTTGAAATCATTGTATATATTGCTTTTATATAGTCTAAGAAACATATATGCAAAGCATCCAAACAGTACAATTCGCCAATTTATTGTTCTTCAAGTTTAAGTAAACTACGATCCCCATTGTTAATCCCTTAACGGAAATTATTTGTAACTTTCGACAAGTAGAACAATGAATGGAACAGGTAGACGGTTGAAATCATTGTATATATTGCTTCTATATAGTCTAAGAAACATATATGCAAAGCATGCAAACAGTACCATTCGCCAATTTTTTGTTCTTCAAGTTTAGTGAACAATGAGCCCCAATGGTTAATCCTTTATCGGAAATTATTTGTAATTTTCGACAAGTAGAACAATGAATGGAACAGGTAGACGGTAGAAATCTTTGTATATATTGCTTCTATATAGTCTAAGAAATATATATGCAAAGCATCCAAACAGTACAATTCGCCAATTATTTCATCTTCATGTTTAAGTGAACTACGAGCCCCATTGTTAATACTTTAACGGAAATTATTTGTAACTTCGAGACAAGTAGAACAATGAATGGAACAGGTAGACGGATGATATCAATGTATATATTGCTTCTATATAGTCTAAGAAACATATATGCAAAGCATCCAAACAGTACCATTCGCCAATTTTTTGTTCTTCAAGTTTAAGTGAACTACGAGCCCCATTGTTAATCCTTCAAAGGAAATTATTTGTAAATTTCGACAAGTAGAACAATGAATGGAACAGGTAGACTGTTGAAATCATTGTATATATTGCTTCTATATAGTCTAAGAAACATATATGCAAAGCATCCAAACAGTACAATTCGCCAATTTTTTGTTCTTCAAGTTTAAGTAAACTACGATCCCCATTGTTAATCCCTTAACGGAAATTATTTGTAACTTTCGACAAGTAGAACAATGAATGGAACAGGTAGACGGTTGAAATCATTGTATATATTGCTTCTATATAGTCTAAGAAACATATATGCAAAGCATGCAAACAGTACCATTCGCCAATTTTTTGTTCTTCAAGTTTAGTGAACAATGAGCCCCAATGGTTAATCCTTTATCGGAAATTATTTGTAATTTTCGACAAGTAGAACAATGAATGGAACAGGTAGACGGTAGAAATCTTTGTATATATTGCTTCTATATAGTCTAAGAAATTTATATGCAAAGCATCCAAGCAGTACAATTCGCCAATTTATTGTTCTTCAAGTTTAAGTGAACAACGAGCCCCATTGTTAATGCTTTAAAGGAAATTATTTGTAAATTTCGAGAAGTAGAACAATGAATGGAACAGGTAGGCGGTTGAAATCTTTCTATATAATGCTTCTATATAGTCTAAGAAACATATATGCAAAGCATCCAAACAGTACCATTCTCCAATTTTTTGATCTTCAAGTTTAAGTGAACAATGAGCCCCAATGGTTAATCCTTTATCGGAAATTATTTGTAACTTTCGACAAGTAGAACAATGAATGGAACAGGTAGACGGTTGAGATCTTTGTATATATTGCTTCTATATAGTCTAAGAAACATATATGCAAAGCATCCAAACAGTACCATTCGCCAATTTTTTGTTCTTCAAGTTTAAGTGAACTACGATCCCCACTGTTAATCCTTTAACGGAAATTATTTGTAACTTTCGACAAGTAAAACAATGAATGGAACAGGTAGACGGTTGAAATCTTTATATATATTGCTTCTATATAGTCTAACAAACATATATGCAAAGAATCCAAACAGTACCATACGCCAATTTTCTGGTCTTCAAGTTAAAGTGAACAACGAGCCCCATTGATAATCATGAAACGGAAATTATTTGTAACTTTCTACAAGTAGAACAATGAATAGAACAGGTAGACGGTTGAAATCTTTGTATATGTTGCTTCTAAATAGTCTAAGAAACATATATGCAAAGCATCCAAGCAGTACAATTCGCCAATTATTTGTTCTTCAAGTTTAAGTGAACTACGAGCCCCATTGTTAATCCTTTAAAGGAAATTATTTGTAAATTTCGACAAGTAGAACAATGAATGGATCATGTAGAAGGTTGAAATCATTGTATATATTGCTTCTATATAGTCTACGAAACATATATGCAAAGCATCCAAACAGTACAATCAGCCAATTTTTTGTTCTTCAAGTTTAAGTGAACAACGAGCCCCATTGTTAATCCTTTAAAGGAAATTATTTGTAAATTTCGGCAAGTAGAACAATGAATGGAACAGGTAGACGGTTGAGATCTTTGTATATATTGCTTCTATATAGTCTAAGAAACATATATGCAAAGCATGCAAACAGTACAATTCGCCAATTTATTGTTCTTCAAGTTTAAGTAAACTACGATCCCCATTGTTAATCCCTTAACGGAAATTATTTGTAACTTTCGACAAGTAGAACAATGAATGGAACAGGTAGACGGTTGAAATCATTGTATATATTGCTTCTATATAGTCTAAGAAACATATATGCAAAGCATGCAAACAGTACCATTCGCCAATTTTTTGTTCTTCAAGTTTAGTGAACAATGAGCCCCAATGGTTAATCCTTTATCGGAAATTATTTGTAATTTTCGACAAGTAGAACAATGAATGGAACAGGTAGACGGTAGAAATCTTTGTATATATTGCTTCTATATAGTCTAAGAAATTTATATGCAAAGCATCCAAGCAGTACAATTCGCCAATTTATTGTTCTTCAAGTTTAAGTGAACAACGAGCCCCATTGTTAATGCTTTAAAGGAAATTATTTGTAAATTTCGAGAAGTAGAACAATGAATGGAACAGGTAGGCGGTTGAAATCTTTCTATATAATGCTTCTATATAGTCTAAGAAACATATATGCAAAGCATCCAAACAGTACCATTCTCCAATTTTTTGTTCTTCAAGTTTAAGTGAACAATGAGCCCCAATGGTTAATCCTTTATCGGAAATTATTTGTAACTTTCGACAAGTAGAACAATGAATGGAACAGGTAGACGGTTGAGATCTTTGTATATATTGCTTCTATATAGTCTAAGAAACATATATGCAAAGCATCCAAACAGTACCATTCGCCAATTTTTTGTTCTTCAAGTTTAAGTGAACTACGATCCCCACTGTTAATCCTTTAACGGAAATTATTTGTAACTTTCGACAAGTAAAACAATGAATGGAACAGGTAGACGGTTGAAATCTTTATATATATTGCTTCTATATAGTCTAACAAACATATATGCAAAGAATCCAAACAGTACCATACGCCAATTTTCTGGTCTTCAAGTTAAAGTGAACAACGAGCCCCATTGATAATCATGAAACGGAAATTATTTGTAACTTTCTACAAGTAGAACAATGAATAGAACAGGTAGACGGTTGAAATCTTTGTATATGGTGCTTCTAAATAGTCTAAGAAACATATATGCAAAGCATCCAAGCAGTACAATTCGCCAATTATTTGTTCTTCAAGTTTAAGTGAACTACGAGCCCCATTGTTAATCCTTTAAAGGAAATTATTTGTAAATTTCGACAAGTAGAACAATGAATGGATCATGTAGAAGGTTGAAATCATTGTATATATTGCTTCTATATAGTCTACGAAACATATATGCAAAGCATCCAAACAGTACAATCAGCCAATTTTTTGTTCTTCAACTTTAAGTGAACAACGAGCCCCATTGTTAATCCTTTAAAGGAAATTATTTGTAAATTTCGACAAGTAGAACAATGATTGGAGCACGCAGACGGCTGAAATCATTGTATATATTGCTTCTATATAGTCTAAGAAACATATATGCAAAGCATCCAAACAGTACAATTCGCCAATTTATTGTTCTTCAAGTTTAAGTGAACAACGAGCGCCATTGTTAATCCTTTAAATGAAATTATTTGTAAATTTCGACAAGTAGAACAATGAATGGAACAGGTAGACGGTTGAAATCATTGTATATATTGCTTCTATGTAGTCTAAGAAACATATATGCAAAGCATCCAAACAGTACCAGTCGCCAATTTTTTGTTCTTCAAGTTTAAGTGAACTACGAGCCCCATTGTTAATCCTTTAAAGGAAATTATTTGTAAATTTCGACAAGTAGAACAATGATTGGAACACGCAGACGGCTGAAATCATTGTATATATTGCTTCTATATAGTCTAAGAAACATATATGAAAATCATCCAAACAGTACAATTCGCCAATTCTTTGATCTGCACGTTTAAGTGAACTACGAGCCCCATTGTCAATACTTTAACGGAAATTATTTGTAACTTTCGACAAGTAGAACAATGAATGGAACAGGTAGACGGTTGAAATCATTGTATATATTGCTTCTATATAGTCTAAGAAACATATATGCAAAGCATCCAAACAGTACAATTCGCCAATTTATTGTTCTTCAAGTTTAAGTGATCAACGAGCCCCATTGTTAATCCTTTAACGGAAATTATTTGTAAATTTCGGCAAGTAGAACAATGAATGGAACAGGTAGACGGTTGAGATCTTTGTATATATTGCTTCTATATAGTCTAAGAAACATATATGCAAAGCATCCAAACAGTACAATTCGCCAATTTATTGTTCTTCAAGTTTAAGTGAACAACGAGCCCCATTGTTAATCATGAAATGGAGATTATTTGTAACTTTCTACAAGTAGAACAATGAATAGAACAGGTAGACGGTTGAAATCTTTGTATATATTGCTTCTATATAGTCTAAGAAACATATATGCTAAGCATCCAAACAGTACAATTCGCCAATTTATTGTTCTTCAAGTTTAAGTGAACTACGAGCCCCATTGTTAATCCTTTAAAGGAAATTATTTGTAAATTTCGACAAGTAGAACAATGAATGGAACAGGTAGACGGTTGAAATCATTGTATATATTGCTCCTATATAGTCTAAGAAACATATATGCAAAGCATCCAAACAGTACAATTCGCCAATTTTTTGTTCTTCAAGATTAAGTGAACTAGGAGCCCCTTTGTTAATACTTTAACGGAAATTATTTGTAACTTTCGACAAGTAGAACAATGAATAGAACAGGTAGACGTTTGAAATCATTGTAAATATTGCTTCTATATAATCTAAGAAACATATATGCAAAGCGTCCAAACAGTACAATTCACCAATTTTTTGCTCTTCAAGTTTAAGTGAATTACGAGCCCCATTGTTAATATTTTATCGGAAATTATTTGTAACTTTCGACAAGTAGAACAATGAATGGAACAGGTAGCCTGTTGAAATCATTGTATATATTGCTTCTATATAGTCTAAGAAACATATATGCAAAGCATCCAATCAGTACCATTCGCCAATTTTTTGATCTTCAAGTTTAAGTGAACAACGAGCCCCATTGATAATCCTTTAAAGGAAATTATTTGTAAATTTCGATAAGAAGAACAATGATTGGAACAGGTAGACGGTTGAAATCATTGTATATATTGCTTCTATATAGTCTAAGAAACATATATGCAAAGCATCCAAACAGTGACATTCGCCAATTTTTTGATCTTCAAGGTTAAGTGAACAACGAGCCCCATTGTTAATATTTTAACGGAAATTATTTGTAACTTTCGACAAGTAGAACAATGAATAGTACAGGTAGACGGGTGAAATCTTTCTATATATTGCTTCTATATAGTCTTAGAAACATATATGCAAAGCATCCAAACAGTACCATTCGCCAATTTTTTGTTCTTCAAGTTTAAGTGAACTACGAGCCCCATTGTTAATCCTTTAAAGGAAATTATTTGTAACTTTCGTCAAGTAGAACAATGAATGGAACAGGTAGACGGTTGAGATCTTTGTATATATTGCTTCTATATAGTCTAAGAACCATATATGCAAAGCATCCAAACAGTACCATTCGCCAATTTTTTGTTCTTCAAGTTTAAGTGAACAGCGAGCCCCATTGATAATCATGAACTGGAAATTATTTGTAACTTTCTACAAGTAGGACAATGAATAGCACAGGTAGACGGGTGAAGTCTTTCTATATGTTGCTTCTATATAGTCTAAGAAACATATATGCAAAGCATCCAAACAGTACAATTCGCCAGTTTCTTGTTCTTCAAGTTTAAGTGAACTAGGAGCCCCATTGTTAATCCTTTATCGGAAATTATTTGTAACTTTCGACAAGTAGAACAATGAATGGAACACGTAGACGGTTGAAATCTTTGTATATATTGCTTGCATATAGTCAAAAAAACATATAACCAAAGCATCCAAACAGTACCATTCGCCAATTTTTTGTTCTTCAAGTTTAAGTGAACTACGAGCCCCATTGTTAATCCTTTAACGGAAATTATTTGTAACTTTCGACAAGTAGAACAATGAATGGAACAGGTAGACGGTTGAAATCATTGTATATATTGCTTCTATATAATCTAAGAAACATATATGCAAAGCATCCAAACAGTACCATTCGCCAATTTTTTGTTCTTCAAGTTTAAGTGAACAATGAGCCCCAATGGTTAATCCTTTATCGGAAATTATTTGTAATTTTCGACAAGTAGAACAATGAATGGAACAGGTAGACGGTTGAAATCTTTGTATATATTGCTTCTATATAGTCTAAGAAACATATATGCAAAGCATCCAAATAGTACAATTCGCCAATTTTTTGATTTTCAAGTTTTAGTGAACAACGAGCCCCATTGATAATCATGAAATGGAAATTATTTGTAACTTTCTACAAGTAGAACAATGAATAGTACATGTAGACGGTTGATATCTTTGTATATATTGCCTCTATATAGTCTAAGAAACATGTATGCAAAGCATCCACACAGTACAATTCGCCAATTTTTTGTTCTTGAAGTTTAAGTGAACTATGAGCCCCATTGTTAATCCTTTAAAGGAAATTATTTGTAAATTTCGACAAGTAGAACAATGAATGGAACAGGTAGACGGTTGCAATCATTGTATATATTGCTTCAATATAGTCTAAGAAACAAATATGCAAAGCATCCAAACAGTACCATTTGCCAGTTTTTTGTTCTTCAAGTTTAAGTGAACAATGAGCCCCATTCTAAATCCTTTATCGGAAATTATTTGGAACTTTCGACAAGTAGAACAATGAATGGAACAGGTAGACGGTTGAGATCTTTGTATATGTTGCTTCTATATAGTCTAAGAAACATATATGCAAAGCATCCAAACAGTACCATTCGTCAATTTTTTGTTCTTCAAGTTTAAGTGAACAGCGAGCCCCATAGATAATCATGAAATGGAAATTATTTGTAACTTTCTACAAGTAGAACAATGAATAGTACAGGTAGACGGGTGAAGTCTTTCTATATCTTGCTTCTATATAGTCTAAGAAACATATATCCAAAGCATCCAAACAGTACAATTCGCCAATTTCTTGTTCTTCAAGTTTAAGTGAACTACGAGCCCCATTGTTAATCCTTTATCGGAAATTATTTGTAATTTTCGACAAGTAGAACAATGAATGGAACAGGTAGACGGTTGAAATCTTTGTATATATTGCTTCTATATAGTCTAAGAAACATATATGCAATGCATCCAAACAGTACAATTCGCTAATTGATTGTTCTTCAAGTTTAAGTGAACAACGAGCCCTATTGTTAATGCTTTAAAGGAAATTATTTGTAAATTTCGACAAGTAGAACAATGAATGGAACAGGTAGACTGTTGAAATCATTGTATATATTGCTTCTATATAGTCCAAGAAACTTATATGCAAAGCGTCCAAACAGTACAATTCGCCAATGTTTTGCTCTTCAAGTTTAAGTGAACTACGAGCCCCATTGTTAATCCTTTAAAGGAAATTATTTGTAAATTTCGGCAAGTAGAACAATGAATGGAATAGTTAGACGGTTGAAATCATTGTATATATTGCTTCTATGTAGTCTAAGAAACATATATGCAAAGCATCCAAACAGTACAATTCGCCAATTTTTTGTTCTTCAAGTTTAAGTAAACTACGATCCCCATTGTTAATCCCTTAACGGAAATTATTTGTAACTTTCGACAAGTAGAACAATGAATGGAACAGGTAGACGGTTGAAATCATTGTATATATTGCTTCTATATAGTCTATGAAATATATATGCAAAGCATTCAAACAGTACAATTCGACAATTTTTTGTTCTTCAAGTTTAGTGAACAATGAGCCCCAATGGTTAATCCTTTATCGGAAATTATTTGTAATTTTCGACAAGTAGAACAATGAATGGATCAGGTAGACGGTTGAAATCATTGTATATATTGCTACTATATAGCCTACGAAACATCTATGCAAAGCATCCAAACAGTACAATTCGCCAATTTTTTGTTCTTCAAGTTTAAGTGAACTACGAGCCCCATTGTTAATCCTTTAACGGAAATTAATTGTAACTTTCGACAAGTAGAACAATGAATAGAACATGTAGACGGTTGAAATCATTGTATCTATTGCTTCTATATAGTCCAAGAAACATATATGCATAGCGTCCAAACAGTACAATTCCCCAATTTTTTGCTCTTCAAGTTTAAGTGAACTACGATCCCCATTGTTAATCCTTTAACGGAAATTATTTGTAAATTTCGAGAAGTAGAACAATGAATGGAACAGGTAGGCGGTTGAAATCTTTCTATATAATGCTTCTATATAGTCTAAGAAACATATATGCAAAGCATCCAAACAGTACAATTCGCTAATTGATTGTTCTTCAAGTTTAAGTGAACAATGAGCCCCAATGGTTAATCCTTTATCGGAAATTATTTGTAACTTTCGACAAGTAGAACAATGAATGGAACAGGTAGACGGCTGAAATCTTAGTATATATTGCTTCTATATAGTCTAACAAACATATATGCAAAGCATCCAAGCAGTACAATTCGCCAATTTATTGTTCTTCAAGTTTAAGTGAACAACGAGCCCCATTGTTAATGCTTTAAAGGAAGTTATTTGTAAATTTCGAGAAGTAGAACAATGAATGGAACAGGTAGGCGGTTGAAATCTTTCTATATAATGCTTCTATATAGTCTAAGAAACATATATGCAAAGCATCCAAACAGTACCATTCTCCAATTTTTTGTTCTTCAAGTTTAAGTGAACAATGAGCCCCAATGGTTAATCCTTTATCGGAAATTATTTGTAACTTTCGACAAGTAGAACAATGAATGGAACAGGTAGACGGTTGAGATCTTTGTATATATTGCTTCTATATAGTCTAAGAAACATATATGCAAAGCATCCAAACAGTACCATTCGCCAATTTTTTGTTCTTCAAGTTTAAGTGAACTACGATCCCCACTGTTAATCCTTTAACGGAAATTATTTGTAACTTTCGACAAGTAAAACAATGAATGGAACAGGTAGACGGTTGAAATCTTTATATATATTGCTTCTATATAGTCTAACAAACATATATGCAAAGAATCCAAACAGTACCATACGCCAATTTTCTGGTCTTCAAGTTAAAGTGAACAACGAGCCCCATTGATAATCATGAAACGGAAATTATTTGTAACTTTCTACAAGTAGAACAATGAATAGAACAGGTAGACGGTTGAAATCTTTGTATATGTTGCTTCTAAATAGTCTAAGAAACATATATGCCAAGCATCCAAACAGTACCATTCGCCAATTTTTTGTTCTTCAAGTTTAAGTGAACAACGAGCCCCAATGGCTAATCCTTTATCGGAAATTATTTGTAACTTTCGACAAGTAGAACAATGAATGGAACAGGTAGACGGCTGAAATCTTTGTATATATTGCTTCTATATAGTCCAAGAAACATATATGCAAAGCATCCAAGCAGTACAATTCGCCAATTTATTGTTCTTCAAGTTTAAGTGAACAACGAGCCCCATTGTTAATCATGAAATGGAGATTATTTGTAACTTTCTACAAGTAGAACAATGAATAGAACAGGTAGACGGTTGAAATCTTTGTATATATTGCTTCTATATAGTCTAAGAAACATATATGCTAAGCATCCAAACAGTACAATTCGCCAATTTATTGTTCTTCAAGTTTAAGTGAACAACGAGCCCCATTGTTAATCCTTTAAAGGAAATTATTTGTAAATTTCGACAAGTAGAACAATGAATGGAACAGGTAGACGGTTGATATCATTGTATATATTGCTCCTATATAGTCTAAGAAACATATATGCAAAGCATCCAAACAGTACCATTCGCCAATTTTTTGTTCTTCAAGTTTAAGTGAACTACGAGCCCCATTGTTAATCCTTTAACGGAAATTATTTGTAACTTTCGACAAGTAGAACAATGAATGGAACAGGTAGACGGTTGAAATCATTGTATATATTGCTTCTATATAATCTAAGAAACATATATGCAAAGCATCCAAACAGTACCATTCGCCAATTTTTTGTTCTTCAAGTTTAAGTGAACAATGAGCCCCAATGGTTAATCCTTTATCGGAAATTATTTGTAATTTTCGACAAGTAGAACAATGAATGGAACAGGTAGACGGTTGAAATCTTTGTATATATTGCTTCTATATAGTCTAAGAAACATATGTGCAAAGCATCCAAACAGTACAATTCGCCAATTTTTTGTTCTTCAAGTTTAAGTGAACTACGAGCCCTATTGTTAATCCTTTAACGGAAATTATTTCTAAGTTTCGACAAGTAGAACAATGAATGGAACAGGTAGACGGTTGAAATCATTGTATATATTGCTTCTATATAGTCTAAGAAACATATATGCAAAGCATCCAAATAGTACAATTCGCCAATTTTTTGATTTTCAAGTTTTAGTGAACAACGAGCCCCATTGATAATCATGAAATGGAAATTATTTGTAACTTTCTACAAGTAGAACAATGAATAGTACATGTAGACGGTTGATATCTTTGTATATATTGCCTCTATATAGTCTAAGAAACATGTATGCAAAGCATCCACACAGTACAATTCGCCAATTTTTTGTTCTTGAAGTTTAAGTGAACTATGAGCCCCATTGTTAATCCTTTAAAGGAAATTATTTGTAAATTTCGACAAGTAGAACAATGAATGGAACAGGTAGACGGTTGCAATCATTGTATATATTGCTTCTATATAGTCTAAGAAACAAATATGCAAAGCATCCAAACAGTACCATTTGCCAGTTTTTCGTTCTTCAAGTTTAAGTGAACAATGAGCCCCATTCTAAATCCTTTATCGGAAATTATTTGGAACTTTCGACAAGTAGAACAATGAATGGAACAGGTAGACGGTTGAGATCTTTGTATATGTTGCTTCTATATAGTCTAAGAAACATATATGCAAAGCATCCAAACAGTACCATTCGTCAATTTTTTGTTCTTCAAGTTTAAGTGAACAGCGAGCCCCATAGATAATCATGAAATGGAAATTATTTGTAACTTTCTACAAGTAGAACAATGAATAGTACAGGTAGATGGGTGAAGTCTTTCTATATCTTGCTTCTATATAGTCTAAGAAACATATATCCAAAGCATCCAAACAGTACAATTCGCCAATTTCTTGTTCTTCAAGTTTAAGTGAACTACGAGCCCCATTGTTAATCCTTTATCGGAAATTATTTGTAATTTTCGACAAGTAGAACAATGAATGGAACAGGTAGTCGGTTGAAATCTTTGTATATATTGCTTCTATATAGTCTAAGAAACATATATGCAATGCATCCAAACAGTACAATTCGCTAATTGATTGTTCTTCAAGTTTAAGTGAACAACGAGCCCTATTGTTAATGCTTTAAAGTAAATTATTTGTAAATTTCGACAAGTAGAACAATGAATGGAACAGGTAGACTGTTGAAATCATTGTATATATTGCTTCTATATAGTCCAAGAAACTTATATGCAAAGCGTCCAAACAGTACAATTCGCCAATTTTTTGCTCTTCAAGTTTAAGTGAACTACGAGCCCCATTGTTAATCCTTTAAAGGAAATTATTTGTAAATTTCGGCAAGTAGAACAATGAATGGAATAGTTAGACGGTTGAAATCATTGTATATATTGCTTCTATGTAGTCTAAGAAACATATATGCAAAGCATCCAAACAGTACAATTCGCCAATTTTTTGTTCTTCAAGTTTAAGTAAACTACGATCCCCATTGTTAATCCCTTAACGGAAATTATTTGTAACTTTCGACAAGTAGAACAATGAATGGAACAGGTAGACGGTTGAAATCATTGTATATATTGCTTCTATATAGTCTATGAAATATATATGCAAAGCATTCAAACAGTACAATTCGACAATTTTTTGTTCTTCAAGTTTAGTGAACAATGAGCCCCAATGGTTAATCCTTTATCGGAAATTATTTGTAATTTTCGACAAGTAGAACAATGAATGGATCAGGTAGACGGTTGAAATCATTGTATATATTGCTACTATATAGCCTACGAAACATCTATGCAAAGCATCCAAACAGTACAATTCGCCAATTTTTTGTTCTTCAAGTTTAAGTGAACTACGAGCCCCATTGTTAATCCTTTAACGGAAATTAATTGTAACTTTCGACAAGTAGAACAATGAATAGAACATGTAGACGGTTGAAATCATTGTATCTATTGCGTCTATATAGTCCAAGAAACATATATGCATAGCGTCCAAACAGTACAATTCCCCAATTTTTTGCTCTTCAAGTTTAAGTGAACTACGATCCCCATTGTTAATCCTTTAACGGAAATTATTTGTAAATTTCGAGAAGTAGAACAATGAATGGAACAGGTAGGCGGTTGAAATCTTTCTATATAATGCTTCTATATAGTCTAAGAAACATATATGCAAAGCATCCAAACAGTACCATTCGCCAATTTTTTGTTCTTCAAGTTTAAGTGAACAATGAGCCCCAATGGTTAATCCTTTATCGGAAATTATTTGTAACATTCGACAAGTAGAACAATGAATGGAACAGGTAGACGGCTGAAATCTTAGTATATATTGCTTCTATATAGTCTAACAAACATATATGCAAAGCATCCAAGCAGTACAATTCGCCAATTTATTGTTCTTCAAGTTTAAGTGAACAACGAGCCCCATTGTTAATGCTTTAAAGGAAATTATTTGTAAATTTCGAGAAGTAGAACAATGAATGGAACATGTAGGCGGTTGAAATCTTTCTATATAATGCTTCTATATAGTCTAAGAAACATATATGCAAAGCATCCAAACAGTACCATTCGCCAATTTTTTGTTCTTCAAGTTTAAGTGAACTACGATCCCCACTGTTAATCCTTTAACGGAAATTATTTGTAACTTTCGACAAGTAAAACAATGAATGGAACAGGTAGACGGTTGAAATCTTTATATATATTGCTTCTATATAGTCTAACAAACATATATGCAAAGAATCCAAACAGTACCATACGCCAATTTTCTGGTCTTCAAGTTAAAGTGAACAACGAGCCCCATTGATAATCATGAAACGGAAATTATTTGTAACTTTCTACAAGTAGAACAATGAATAGAACAGGTAGACGGTTGAAATCTTTGTATATGTTGCTTCTAAATAGTCTAAGAAACATATATGCAAAGCATCCAAACAGTACAATTCGCCAATTTTTTGTTCTTCAAGTTTAAGTGAACTACGAGCCCCATTGTTAATCCTTTAAAGGAAATTATTTGTAAATTTCGACAAGTAGAACAATGAATGGATCATGTAGAAGGTTGAAATCATTGTATATATTGCTTCTATATAGTCTACGAAACATATATGCAAAGCATCCAAACAGTACCATTCGCCAATTTATTGTTCTTCAAGTTTAAGTGAACAATGAGCCCCAATGGTTAATCCTTTATCGGAAATTATTTGTAACTTTCGACAAGTAGAACAATGAATGGAACAGGTAGCCTGTTGAAATCTTTGTATATATTGCTTCTATATAGTCTAAGAAACATATATGCAAAGCATCCAAACAGTGCCATTCGCCAATTTTTTGATCTTCAAGTTTAAGTGAACAACGAGCCCCATTGTTAATATTTTAACGGAAATTATTTGTAACTTTCGACAAGTAGAACAATGAATGGAACAGGTAGACGGTTGAAATCATTGTATATATTGCTTCTATATAGTCTAAGAAACATATATGCAAAGCATCCAAACAGTACCATTCGTCAATTTTTTGTTCTTCAAGTTTAAGTGAACTACGAGCCCCATTGATAATCATGAAATGGAAATTACTTGTAACTTTCGACAAGTAGAACAATGAATAGTACAGGTAGACAGGTGAAATCTTTCTATATATTGCTTCTATATAGTCTAAGAAACATATATGCAAAGCATCCAAACAGTGCCATTCGCCAATTTTTTGATCTTCAAGTTTAAGTGAACAACGAGCCCCATTGTTAATATTTTAACGGAAATTATTTGTAACTTTCGACAAGTAGAACAATGAATGGAAAAGGTAGACTGTTGAAATCATTGTATATATTGCTTCTATATAGTCTAAGAAACATATATGCAAAGCATCCAAACAGTACAATTCGCCAATTTTATGTTCTTCAAGTTTAAGTGAACTACGAGCCCCATTGATAATCATGAAATGGAAATTACTTGTAACTTTCGACAAGTAGAACAATGAATAGTACAGGTAGACGGGTGAAATCTTTCTATATATTGCTTCTATATAGTCTAAGAAACATATATGCAAAGCATCCAAACAGTGCCATTCGCCAATTTTTTGATCTTCAAGTTTAAGTGAACAACGAGCCCCATTGTTAATATTTTAACGGAAATTATTTGTAACTTTCGACAAGTAGAACAATGAATGGAACAGGTAGACGGTTGAAATCATTGTATATATTGCTTCTATATAGTCTAAGAAACATATATGCAAAGCATCCAAACAGTACCATTCGTCAATTTTTTGTTCTTCAAGTTTAAGTGAACAACGAGCCCCAATGGCTAATCCTTTATCGGAAATTATTTGTAACTTTCGACAAGTAGAACAATGAATGGAACAGGTAGACTGTTGAAATTATTGTATATATTGCTTCTATATAGTCTAAGAAACATATATGCAAAGCGTCCAAACAGTACAATTCGCCAATTTTTTGATCTTCAAGTTTAAGTGAACAACGAGCCCCATTGTTAATATTTTAACGGAAATTATTTGTAACTTTCGACAAGTAGAACAATGATTGGAACAGGTAGACGGTTGAAATCATTGTATATATTGCTTCTATATAGTCTAAGAAACATATATGCAAAGCATCCAAACAGTGACATTCGCCAATTTTTTGATCTTCAAGTTTAAGTGAACAACGAGCCCCATTGTTAATATTTTAACGGAAATTATTTGTAACTTTCGACAAGTAGAACAATGAATAGTACAGGTAGACGGGTGAAATCTTTCTATATATTGCTTCTATATAGTCTAAGAAACATATATGCAAAGCATCCAAACAGTACCATTCGCCAATTTTTTGTTCTTCAAGTTTAAGTGAACTACGAGCCCCATTGTTAATCCTTTAAAGGAAATTATTTGTAACTTTCGTCAAGTAGAACAATGAATGGAACAGGTAGACGGTTGAGATCTTTGTATATATTGCTTCTATATAGTCTAAGAACCATATATGCAAAGCATCCAAACAGTACCATTCGCCAATTTTTTGTTCTTCAAGTTTAAGTGAACAGCGAGCCCCATTGATAATCATGAAATGGAAATTATTTGTAACTTTCTACAAGTAGGACAATGAATAGCACAGGTAGACGGGTGAAGTCTTTCTATATGTTGCTTCTATATAGTCTAAGAAACATATATGCAAAGCATCCAAACAGTACAATTCGCCAATTTCTTGTTCTTCAAGTTTAAGTGAACTAGGAGCCCCATTGTTAATCCTTTATCGGAAATTATTTGTAACTTTCGACAAGTAGAACAATGAATGGAACACGTAGACGGTTGAAATCTTTGTATATATTGCTTGCATATAGTCAAAAAAACATATAACCAAAGCATCCAAACAGTACCATTCGCCAATTTTTTGTTCTTCAAGTTTAAGTGAACTACGAGCCCCATTGTTAATCCTTTAACGGAAATTATTTGTAACTTTCGACAAGTAGAACAATGAATGGAACAGGTAGACGGTTGAAATCATTGTATATATTGCTTCTATATAATCTAAGAAACATATATGCAAAGCATCCAAACAGTACCATTCGCCAATTTTTTGTTCTTCAAGTTTAAGTGAACAATGAGCCCCAATGGTTAATCCTTTATCGGAAATTATTTGTAATTTTCGACAAGTAGAACAATGAATGGAACAGGTAGACGGTTGAAATCTTTGTATATATTGCTTCTATATAGTCTAAGAAACATATGTGCAAAGCATCCAAACAGTACAATTCGCCAATTTTTTGTTCTTCAAGTTTAAGTGAACTACGAGCCCTATTGTTAATCCTTTAACGGAAATTATTTCTAAGTTTCGACAAGTAGAACAATGAATGGAACAGGTAGACGGTTGAAATCATTGTATATATTGCTTCTATATAGTCTAAGAAACATATATGCAAAGCATCCAAATAGTACAATTCGCCAATTTTTTGATTTTCAAGTTTTAGTGAACAACGAGCCCCATTGATAATCATGAAATGGAAATTATTTGTAACTTTCTACAAGTAGAACAATGAATAGTACATGTAGACGGTTGATATCTTTGTATATATTGCCTCTATATAGTCTAAGAAACATGTATGCAAAGCATCCACACAGTACAATTCGCCAATTTTTTGTTCTTGAAGTTTAAGTGAACTATGAGCCCCATTGTTAATCCTTTAAAGGAAATTATTTGTAAATTTCGACAAGTAGAACAATGAATGGAACAGGTAGACGGTTGCAATCATTGTATATATTGCTTCTATATAGTCTAAGAAACAAATATGCAAAGCATCCAAACAGTACCATTTGCCAGTTTTTTGTTCTTCAAGTTTAAGTGAACAATGAGCCCCATTCTAAATCCTTTATCGGAAATTATTTGGAACTTTCGACAAGTAGAACAATGAATGGAACAGGTAGACGGTTGAGATCTTTGTATATGTTGCTTCTATATAGTCTAAGAAACATATATGCAAAGCATCCAAACAGTACCATTCGTCAATTTTTTGTTCTTCAAGTTTAAGTGAACAGCGAGCCCCATAGATAATCATGAAATGGAAATTATTTGTAACTTTCTACAAGTAGAACAATGAATAGTACAGGTAGACGGGTGAAGTCTTTCTATATCTTGCTTCTATATAGTCTAAGAAACATATATCCAAAGCATCCAAACAGTACAATTCGCCAATTTCTTGTTCTTCAAGTTTAAGTGAACTACGAGCCCCATTGTTAATCCTTTATCGGAAATTATTTGTAATTTTCGACAAGTAGAACAATGAATGGAACAGGTAGACGGTTGAAATCTTTGTATATATTGCTTCTATATAGTCTAAGAAACATATATGCAATGCATCCAAACAGTACAATTCGCTAATTGATTGTTCTTCAAGTTTAAGTGAACAACGAGCCCTATTGTTAATGCTTTAAAGGAAATTATTTGTAAATTTCGACAAGTAGAACAATGAATGGAACAGGTAGACTGTTGAAATCATTGTATATATTGCTTCTATATAGTCAAAGAAACATATATGCAAAGCATCCAAACAGTACAATTCGCCAATTTTTTGTTCTTCAAGTCTAGTGAACAATGAGCCCCAATGGTTAATCCTTTATCGGAAATTATTTGTAACTTTCGACAAGTAGAACAATGTATGGAACAGGTAGACTGTTGAAATCATTGTATATATTGCTTCTATATAATCTAAGAAACATATATGCAAAGCATCCAAACAGTACCATTCGCCAATTTTTTGTTCTTCAAGTTTAAGTGAACAATGAGCCCCAATGGTTAATCCTTTATCGGAAATTATTTGTAAATTTCGACAAGTAGAACAATGAATGGAACAGGTAGACTGTTGAAATCATTGTATATATTGCTTCTATATAGTCTAAGAAACATATATGCATAGCGTCCAAACAGTACAATACGCCAATTTTTTGCTCTTCAAGTTTAAGTGAACAACAAGCCCCATTGTTAATCCTTTAAAGGAAATTATTTGTAAATTTCGGCAAGTAGAACAATGAATGGAACAGGTAGACTGTTGAAATCATTGTATATATTGCTTCTATATAGTCAAAGAAACATATATGCAAAGCATCCAAACAGTACAATTCGCCAATTTTTTGTTCTTCAAGTGTAGTGAACAATGAGCCCCAATGGTTAATCCTTTATCGGAAATTATTTGTAACTTTCGACAAGTAGAACAATGTATGGAACAGGTAGACGGTTGAAATCTTTGTATATATTGCTTCTATATAATCTAAGAAACATATATGCAAAGCATCCAAACAGTAGAATTCGCCAATTTTTTGTTCTTCAAGTTGAAGTGAACTACGAGCCCCATTGTTAATCCTTTAACGGAAATTAATTGTAACTTTCTACAAGTAGAACAATGATTGGAACACGAAGACGGTTGAAATCTTTGTATATATTGCTTCCATAAAGTCTAAGAAACATATATGCAAAGCATCCAAACAGTACCATTCGCCAATTTTTTGTTCTTCAAGTTTAAGTGAACAATGAGCCCCATTCTAAATCCTTTATCGGAAATTATTTGGAATTTTCGACAAGTAGAACAATGAATGGAACAGGTAGACGGTTGAGATCTTTGTATATGTTGCTTCTATATAGTCTAAGAAACATATATGCAATGCATCCAAACAGTACAATTCGCTAATTGATTGTTCTTCAAGTTTAAGTGAACAACGAGCCCTATTGTTAATGCTTTAAAGGAAATTATTTGTAAATTTCGACAAGTAGAACAATGAATGGAACAGGTAGACTGTTGAAATCATTGTATATATTGCTTCTATATAGTCAAAGAAACATATATGCAAAGCATCCAAACAGTACAATTCGCCAATTTTTTGTTCTTCAAGTTTAGTGAACAATGAGCCCCAATGGTTAATCCTTTATCGGAAATTATTTGTAACTTTCGACAAGTAGAACAATGTATGGAACAGGTAGACTGTTGAAATCATTGTATATATTGCTTCTATATAATCTAAGAAACATATATGCAAAGCATCCAAACAGTACCATTCGCCAATTTTTTGTTCTTCAAGTTTAAGTGAACAATGAGCCCCAATGGTTAATCCTTTATCGGAAATTATTTGTAAATTTCGACAAGTAGAACAATGAATGGAACAGGTAGACTGTTGAAATCATTGTATATATTGCTTCTATATAGTCTAAGAAACATATATGCATAGCGTCCAAACAGTACAATACGCCAATTTTTTGCTCTTCAAGTTTAAGTGAACAACAAGCCCCATTGTTAATCCTTTAAAGGAAATTATTTGTAAATTTCGGCAAGTAGAACAATGAATGGAACAGGTAGACTGTTGAAATCATTGTATATATTGCTTCTATATAGTCAAAGAAACATATATGCAAAGCATCCAAACAGTACAATTCGCCAATTTTTTGTTCTTCAAGTGTAGTGAACAATGAGCCCCAATGGTTAATCCTTTATCGGAAATTATTTGTAACTTTCGACAAGTAGAACAATGTATGGAACAGGTAGACGGTTGAAATCTTTGTATATATTGCTTCTATATAATCTAAGAAACATATATGCAAAGCATCCAAACAGTAGAATTCGCCAATTTTTTGTTCTTCAAGTTGAAGTGAACTACGAGCCCCATTGTTAATCCTTTAACGGAAATTAATTGTAACTTTCTACAAGTAGAACAATGATTGGAACACGAAGACGGTTGAAATCTTTGTATATATTGCTTCCATAAAGTCTAAGAAACATATATGCAAAGCATCCAAACAGTACCATTCGCCAATTTTTTGTTCTTCAAGTTTAAGTGAACAATGAGCCCCATTCTAAATCCTTTATCGGAAATTATTTGGAACTTTCGACAAGTAGAACAATGAATGGAACAGGTAGACGGTTGAGATCTTTGTATATGTTGCTTCTATATAGTCTAAGAAACATATATGCAAAGCATCCAAACAGTACCATTCGTCAATTTTTTGTTCTTCAAGTTTAAGTGAACAGCGAGCCCCATAGATAATCATGAAATGGAAATTATTTGTAACTTTCTACAAGTAGAACAATGAATAGTACAGGTAGACGGGTGAAGTCTTTCTATATCTTGCTTCTATATAGTCTAAGAAACATATATCCAAAGCATCCAAACAGTACAATTCGCCAATTTCTTGTTCTTCAAGTTTAAGTGAACTACGAGCCCCATTGTTAATCCTTTATCGGAAATTATTTGTAATTTTCGACAAGTAGAACAATGAATGGAACAGGTAGACGGTTGAAATCTTTGTATATATTGCTTCTATATAGTCTAAGAAACATATATGCAATGCATCCAAACAGTACAATTCGCTAATTGATTGTTCTTCAAGTTTAAGTGAACAACGAGCCCTATTGTTAATGCTTTAAAGGAAATTATTTGTAAATTTCGACAAGTAGAACAATGAATGGAACAGGTAGACTGTTGAAATCATTGTATATATTGCTTCTATATAGTCCAAGAAACTTATATGCAAAGCGTCCAAACAGTACAATTCGCCAATTTTTTGCTCTTCAAGTTTAAGTGAACTACGAGCCCCATTGTTAATCCTTTAAAGGAAATTATTTGTAACTTTCTACAAGTAGAACAATGATTGGAACACGAAGACGGTTGAAATCTTTGTATATATTGCTTCCATAAAGTCTAAGAAACATATATGCAAAGCATCCAAACAGTACCATTCGCCAATTTTTTGTTCTTCAAGTTTAAGTGAACAATGAGCCCCATTCTAAATCCTTTATCGGAAATTATTTGGAACTTTCGACAAGTAGAACAATGAATGGAACAGGTAGACGGTTGAGATCTTTGTATATGTTGCTTCTATATAGTCTAAGAAACATATATGCAATGCATCCAAACAGTACAATTCGCTAATTGATTGTTCTTCAAGTTTAAGTGAACAACGAGCCCTATTGTTAATGCTTTAAAGGAAATTATTTGTAAATTTCGACAAGTAGAACAATGAATGGAACAGGTAGACTGTTGAAATCATTGTATATATTGCTTCTATATAGTCAAAGAAACATATATGCAAAGCATCCAAACAGTACAATTCGCCAATTTTTTGTTCTTCAAGTTTAGTGAACAATGAGCCCCAATGGTTAATCCTTTATCGGAAATTATTTGTAACTTTCGACAAGTAGAACAATGTATGGAACAGGTAGACTGTTGAAATCATTGTATATATTGCTTCTATATAATCTAAGAAACATATATGCAAAGCATCCAAACAGTACCATTCGCCAATTTTTTGTTCTTCAAGTTTAAGTGAACAATGAGCCCCAATGGTTAATCCTTTATCGGAAATTATTTGTAAATTTCGACAAGTAGAACAATGAATGGAACAGGTAGACTGTTGAAATCATTGTATATATTGCTTCTATATAGTCTAAGAAACATATATGCATAGCGTCCAAACAGTACAATACGCCAATTTTTTGCTCTTCAAGTTTAAGTGAACAACAAGCCCCATTGTTAATCCTTTAAAGGAAATTATTTGTAAATTTCGGCAAGTAGAACAATGAATGGAACAGGTAGACTGTTGAAATCATTGTATATATTGCTTCTATATAGTCAAAGAAACATATATGCAAAGCATCCAAACAGTACAATTCGCCAATTTTTTGTTCTTCAAGTGTAGTGAACAATGAGCCCCAATGGTTAATCCTTTATCGGAAATTATTTGTAACTTTCGACAAGTAGAACAATGTATGGAACAGGTAGACGGTTGAAATCTTTGTATATATTGCTTCTATATAATCTAAGAAACATATATGCAAAGCATCCAAAGAGTAGAATTCGCCAATTTTTTGTTCTTCAAGTTGAAGTGAACTACGAGCCCCATTGTTAATCCTTTAACGGAAATTAATTGTAACTTTCTACAAGTAGAACAATGATTGGAACACGAAGACGGTTGAAATCTTTGTATATATTGCTTCCATAAAGTCTAAGAAACATATATGCAAAGCATCCAAACAGTACCATTCGCCAATTTTTTGTTCTTCAAGTTTAAGTGAACAATGAGCCCCATTCTAAATCCTTTATCGGAAATTATTTGGAACTTTCGACAAGTAGAACAATGAATGGAACAGGTAGACGGTTGAGATCTTTGTATATGTTGCTTCTATATAGTCTAAGAAACATATATGCAAAGCATCCAAACAGTACCATTCGTCAATTTTTTGTTCTTCAAGTTTAAGTGAACAGCGAGCCCCATAGATAATCATGAAATGGAAATTATTTGTAACTTTCTACAAGTAGAACAATGAATAGTACAGGTAGACGGGTGAAGTCTTTCTATATCTTGCTTCTATATAGTCTAAGAAACATATATCCAAAGCATCCAAACAGTACAATTCGCCAATTTCTTGTTCTTCAAGTTTAAGTGAACTACGAGCCCCATTGTTAATCCTTTATCGGAAATTATTTGTAATTTTCGACAAGTAGAACAATGAATGGAACAGGTAGACGGTTGAAATCTTTGTATATATTGCTTCTATATAGTCTAAGAAACATATATGCAATGCATCCAAACAGTACAATTCGCTAATTGATTGTTCTTCAAGTTTAAGTGAACAACGAGCCCTATTGTTAATGCTTTAAAGGAAATTATTTGTAAATTTCGACAAGTAGAACAATGAATGGAACAGGTAGACTGTTGAAATCATTGTATATATTGCTTCTATATAGTCCAAGAAACTTATATGCAAAGCGTCCAAACAGTACAATTCGCCAATTTTTTGCTCTTCAAGTTTAAGTGAACTACGAGCCCCATTGTTAATCCTTTAAAGGAAATTATTTGTAAATTTCGGCAAGTAGAACAATGAATGGAATAGTTAGACGGTTGAAATCATTGTATATATTGCTTCTATGTAGTCTAAGAAACATATATGCAAAGCATCCAAACAGTACAATTCGCCAATTTTTTGTTCTTCAAGTTTAAGTAAACTACGATCCCCATTGTTAATCCCTTAACGGAAATTATTTGTAACTTTCGACAAGTAGAACAATGAATGGAACAGGTAGACGGTTGAAATCATTGTATATATTGCTTCTATATAGTCTATGAAATATATATGCAAAGCATTCAAACAGTACAATTCGACAATTTTTTGTTCTTCAAGTTTAGTGAACAATGAGCCCCAATGGTTAATCCTTTATCGGAAATTATTTGTAATTTTCGACAAGTAGAACAATGAATGGATCAGGTAGACGGTTGAAATCATTGTATATATTGCTACTATATAGCCTACGAAACATCTATGCAAAGCATCCAAACAGTACAATTCGCCAATTTTTTGTTCTTCAAGTTTAAGTGAACTACGAGCCCCATTGTTAATCCTTTAACGGAAATTAATTGTAACTTTCGACAAGTAGAACAATGAATAGAACATGTAGACGGTTGAAATCATTGTATCTATTGCGTCTATATAGTCCAAGAAACATATATGCATAGCGTCCAAACAGTACAATTCCCCAATTTTTTGCTCTTCAAGTTTAAGTGAACTACGATCCCCATTGTTAATCCTTTAACGGAAATTATTTGTAAATTTCGAGAAGTAGAACAATGAATGGAACAGGTAGGCGGTTGAACTCTTTCTATATAATGCTTCTATATAGTCTAAGAAACATATATGCAAAGCATCCAAACAGTACCATTCGCCAATTTTTTGTTCTTCAAGTTTAAGTGAACAATGAGCCCCAATGGTTAATCCTTTATCGGAAATTATTTGTAACTTTCGACAAGTAGAACAATGAATGGAACAGGTAGACGGCTGAAATCTTAGTATATATTGCTTCTATATAGTCTAACAAACATATATGCAAAGCATCCAAGCAGTACAATTCGCCAATTTATTGTTCTTCAAGTTTAAGTGAACAACGAGCCCCATTGTTAATGCTTTAAAGGAAATTATTTGTAAATTTCGAGAAGTAGAACAATGAATGGAACAGGTAGGCGGTTGAAATCTTTCTATATAATGCTTCTATATAGTCTAAGAAACATATATGCAAAGCATCCAAACAGTACCATTCTCCAATTTTTTGTTCTTCAAGTTTAAGTGAACAATGAGCCCCAATGGTTAATCCTTTATCGGAAATTATTTGTAACTTTCGACAAGTAGAACAATGAATGGAACAGGTAGACGGTTGAGATCTTTGTATATATTGCTTCTATATAGTCTAAGAAACATATATGCAAAGCATCCAAACAGTACCATTCGCCAATTTTTTGTTCTTCAAGTTTAAGTGAACTACGATCCCCACTGTTAATCCTTTAAAGGAAATTATTTGTAACTTTCGACAAGTAAAACAATGAATGGAACAGGTAGACGGTTGAAATCTTTATATATATTGCTTCTATATAGTCTAACAAACATATATGCAAAGAATCCAAACAGTACCATACGCCAATTTTCTGGTCTTCAAGTTAAAGTGAACAACGAGCCCCATTGATAATCATGAAACGGAAATTATTTGTAACTTTCTACAAGTAGAACAATGAATAGAACAGGTAGACGGTTGAAATCTTTGTATATGTTGCTTCTAAATAGTCTAAGAAACATATATGCAAAGCATCCAAACAGTACAATTCGCCAATTTTTTGTTCTTCAAGTTTAAGTGAACTACGAGCCCCATTGTTAATCCTTTAAAGGAAATTATTTGTAAATTTCGACAAGTAGAACAATGAATGGATCATGTAGAAGGTTGAAATCATTGTATATATTGCTTCTATATAGTCTACGAAACATATATGCAAAGCATCCAAACAGTACCATTCGCCAATTTATTGTTCTTCAAGTTTAAGTGAACAATGAGCCCCAATGGTTAATCCTTTATCGGAAATTATTTGTAACTTTCGACAAGTAGAACAATGAATGGAACAGGTAGACGGTTGAGATCTTTGTATATATTGCTCCTATATAGTCTAAGAAACATATATGCAAAGCATCCAAACAGTACCATTCGCCAATTTTTTGTTCTTCAAGTTTAAGTGAACTACGATCCCCATTGTTAATCCTTTAACGGAAATTATTTGTAACTATCGACAAGTAAAACATTGAATGGAACAGGTAGACGGTTGAAATATTTGTATATATTGCTTCTATATAGTCTAAGAAACATATATGCAAAGCATCCAAACAGTACCATTCGCCAATTTTTTGTTCTTCAAGTTTAAGTGAACAATGAGCCCCAATGGTTAATCCTTTATCGGAAATTATTTGTAACTTTCGACAAGTAGAACAATGAATGGAACAGGTAGTCGGCTGAAATCTTTGTATATATTGCTTCTATATAGTCTAAGAAACATATATGCAAAGCATCCAAACAGTACAATTCGCCAATTTATAGTTCTTCAAGTGTAAGTGAACTACGATCCCCATTGTTAATCCTTTAACGGAAATTATTTGTAAATTTCGAGAAGTAGAACAATGAATGGAACAGGTAGGCGGTTGAAATCTTTCTATATAATGCTTCTATATAGTCTAAGAAACATATATGCAAAGCATCCAAACAGTACCATTCGCCAATTTTTTGTTCTTCAAGTTTAAGTGAACAATGAGCCCCAATGGTTAATCCTTTATCGGAAATTATTTGTAACTTTCGACAAGTAGAACAATGAATGGAACAGGTAGCCTGTTGAAATCTTTGTATATATTGCTTCTATATAGTCTAAGAAACATATATGCAAAGCATCCAAACAGTGCCATTCGCCAATTTTTTGATCTTCAAGTTTAAGTGAACAACGAGCCCCATTGTTAATATTTTAACGGAAATTATTTGTAACTTTCGACAAGTAGAACAATGAATGGAACAGGTAGACGGTTGAAATCATTGTATATATTGCTTCTATATAGTCTAAGAAACATATATGCAAAGCATCCAAACAGTACCATTCGTCAATTTTTTGTTCTTCAAGTTTAAGTGAACTACGAGCCCCATTGATAATCATGAAATGGAAATTACTTGTAACTTTCGACAAGTAGAACAATGAATAGTACAGGTAGACGGGTGAAATCTTTCTATATATTGCTTCTATATAGTCTAAGAAACATATATGCAAAGCATCCAAACAGTGCCATTCGCCAATTTTTTGATCTTCAAGTTTAAGTGAACAACGAGCCCCATTGTTAATATTTTAACGGAAATTATTTGTAACTTTCGACAAGTAGAACAATGAATGGAAAAGGTAGACTGTTGAAATCATTGTATATATTGCTTCTATATAGTCTAAGAAACATATATGCAAAGCATCCAAACAGTACAATTCGCCAATTTTATGTTCTTCAAGTTTAAGTGAACTACGAGCCCCATTGATAATCATGAAATGGAAATTACTTGTAACTTTCGACAAGTAGAACAATGAATAGTACAGGTAGACGGGTGAAATCTTTCTATATATTGCTTCTATATAGTCTAAGAAACATATATGCAAAGCATCCAAACAGTGCCATTCGCCAATTTTTTGATCTTCAAGTTTAAGTGAACAACGAGCCCCATTGTTAATATTTTAACGGAAATTATTTGTAACTTTCGACAAGTAGAACAATGAATGGAACAGGTAGACGGTTGAAATCATTGTATATATTGCTTCTATATAGTCTAAGAAACATATATGCAAAGCATCCAAACAGTACCATTCGTCAATTTTTTGTTCTTCAAGTTTAAGTGAACAACGAGCCCCAATGGCTAATCCTTTATCGGAAATTATTTGTAACTTTCGACAAGTAGAACAATGAATGGAACAGGTAGACTGTTGAAATTATTGTATATATTGCTTCTATATAGTCTAAGAAACATATATGCAAAGCGTCCAAACAGTACAATTCGCCAATTTTTTGATCTTCAAGTTTAAGTGAACAACGAGCCCCATTGTTAATATTTTAACGGAAATTATTTGTAACTTTCGACAAGTAGAACAATGATTGGAACAGGTAGACGGTTGAAATCATTGTATATATTGCTTCTATATAGTCTAAGAAACATATATGCAAAGCATCCAAACAGTGACATTCGCCAATTTTTTGATCTTCAAGTTTAAGTGAACAACGAGCCCCATTGTTAATATTTTAACGGAAATTATTTGTAACTTTCGACAAGTAGAACAATGAATAGTACAGGTAGACGGGTGAAATCTTTCTATATATTGCTTCTATATAGTCTAAGAAACATATATGCAAAGCATCCAAACAGTACCATTCGCCAATTTTTTGTTCTTCAAGTTTAAGTGAACTACGAGCCCCATTGTTAATCCTTTAAAGGAAATTATTTGTAACTTTCGTCAAGTAGAACAATGAATGGAACAGGTAGACGGTTGAGATCTTTGTATATATTGCTTCTATATAGTCTAAGAACCATATATGCAAAGCATCCAAACAGTACCATTCGCCAATTTTTTGTTCTTCAAGTTTAAGTGAACAGCGAGCCCCATTGATAATCATGAAATGGAAATTATTTGTAACTTTCTACAAGTAGGACAATGAATAGCACAGGTAGACGGGTGAAGTCTTTCTATATGTTGCTTCTATATAGTCTAAGAAACATATATGCAAAGCATCCAAACAGTACAATTCGCCAATTTCTTGTTCTTCAAGTTTAAGTGAACTAGGAGCCCCATTGTTAATCCTTTATCGGAAATTATTTGTAACTTTCGACAAGTAGAACAATGAATGGAACACGTAGACGGTTGAAATCTTTGTATATATTGCTTGCTTATAGTCAAAAAAACATATAACCAAAGCATCCAAACAGTACCATTCGCCAATTTTTTGTTCTTCAAGTTTAAGTGAACTACGAGCCCCATTGTTAATCCTTTAACGGAAATTATTTGTAACTTTCGACAAGTAGAACAATGAATGGAACAGGTAGACGGTTGAAATCATTGTATATATTGCTTCTATATAATCTAAGAAACATATATGCAAAGCATCCAAACAGTACCATTCGCCAATTTTTTGTTCTTCAAGTTTAAGTGAACAATGAGCCCCAATGGTTAATCCTTTATCGGAAATTATTTCTAAGTTTCGACAAGTAGAACAATGAATGGAACAGGTAGACGGTTGAAATCATTGTATATATTGCTTCTATATAGTCTAAGAAACATATATGCAAAGCATCCAAATAGTACAATTCGCCAATTTTTTGATTTTCAAGTTTTAGTGAACAACGAGCCCCATTGATAATCATGAAATGGAAATTATTTGTAACTTTCTACAAGTAGAACAATGAATAGTACATGTAGACGGTTGATATCTTTGTATATATTGCCTCTATATAGTCTAAGAAACATGTATGCAAAGCATCCACACAGTACAATTCGCCAATTTTTTGTTCTTGAAGTTTAAGTGAACTATGAGCCCCATTGTTAATCCTTTAAAGGAAATTATTTGTAAATTTCGACAAGTAGAACAATGAATGGAACAGGTAGACGGTTGCAATCATTGTATATATTGCTTCTATATAGTCTAAGAAACATATATGCAAAGCATCCAAACAGTGCCATTCGCCAATTTTTTGATCTTCAAGTTTAAGTGAACAACGAGCCCCATTGTTAATATTTTAACGGAAATTATTTGTAACTTTCGACAAGTAGAACAATGAATGGAACAGGTAGACGGTTGAGATCTTTGTATATGTTGCTTCTATATAGTCTAAGAAACATATATGCAAAGCATCCAAACAGTACCATTCGTCAATTTTTTGTTCTTCAAGTTTAAGTGAACAGCGAGCCCCATAGATAATCATGAAATGGAAATTATTTGTAACTTTCTACAAGTAGAACAATGAATAGTACAGGTAGACGGGTGAAGTCTTTCTATATCTTGCTTCTATATAGTCTAAGAAACATATATCCAAAGCATCCAAACAGTACAATTCGCCAATTTCTTGTTCTTCAAGTTTAAGTGAACTACGAGCCCCATTGTTAATCCTTTATCGGAAATTATTTGTAATTTTCGACAAGTAGAACAATGAATGGAACAGGTAGACGGTTGAAATCTTTGTATATATTGCTTCTATATAGTCTAAGAAACATATATGCAATGCATCCAAACAGTACAATTCGCTAATTGATTGTTCTTCAAGTTTAAGTGAACAACGAGCCCTATTGTTAATGCTTTAAAGGAAATTATTTGTAAATTTCGACAAGTAGAACAATGAATGGAACAGGTAGACTGTTGAAATCATTGTATATATTGCTTCTATATAGTCAAAGAAACATATATGCAAAGCATCCAAACAGTACAATTCGCCAATTTTTTGTTCTTCAAGTTTAGTGAACAATGAGCCCCAATGGTTAATCCTTTATCGGAAATTATTTGTAACTTTCGACAAGTAGAACAATGTATGGAACAGGTAGACTGTTGAAATCATTGTATATATTGCTTCTATATAATCTAAGAAACATATATGCAAAGCATCCAAACAGTACCATTCGCCAATTTTTTGTTCTTCAAGTTTAAGTGAACAATGAGCCCCAATGGTTAATCCTTTATCGGAAATTATTTGTAAATTTCGACAAGTAGAACAATGAATGGAACAGGTAGACTGTTGAAATCATTGTATATATTGCTTCTATATAGTCTAAGAAACATATATGCATAGCGTCCAAACAGTACAATACGCCAATTTTTTGCTCTTCAAGTTTAAGTGAACAACAAGCCCCATTGTTAATCCTTTAAAGGAAATTATTTGTAAATTTCGGCAAGTAGAACAATGAATGGAACAGGTAGACTGTTGAAATCATTGTATATATTGCTTCTATATAGTCAAAGAAACATATATGCAAAGCATCCAAACAGTACAATTCGCCAATTTTTTGTTCTTCAAGTTTAGTGAACAATGAGCCCCAATGGTTAATCCTTTATCGGAAATTATTTGTAACTTTCGACAAGTAGAACAATGTATGGAACAGGTAGACGGTTGAAATCTTTGTATATATTGCTTCTATATAATCTAAGAAACATATATGCAAAGCATCCAAACAGTAGAATTCGCCAATTTTTTGTTCTTCAAGTTTAAGTGAACTACGAGCCCCATTGTTAATCCTTTATCGGAAATTATTTGTAATTTTCGACAAGTAGAACAATGAATGGAACAGGTAGACGGTTGAAATCTTTGTATATATTGCTTCTATATAGTCTAAGAAACATATATGCAATGCATCCAAACAGTACAATTCGCTAATTTTTTGCTCTTCAAGTTTAAGTGAACTACGAGCCCCATTGTTAATCCTTTAAAGGAAATTATTTGTAAATTTCGGCAAGTAGAACAATGAATGGAATAGTTAGACGGTTGAAATCATTGTATATATTGCTTCTATGTAGTCTAAGAAACATATATGCAAAGCATCCAAACAGTACAATTCGCCAATTTTTTGTTCTTCAAGTTTAAGTAAACTACGATCCCCATTGTTAATCCCTTAACGGAAATTATTTGTAACTTTCGACAAGTAGAACAATGAATGGAACAGGTAGACGTTTGAAATCATTGTATATATTGCTTCTATATAGTCTATGAAATATATATGCAAAGCATTCAAACAGTACAATTCGACAATTTTTTGTTCTTCAAGTTTAGTGAACAATGAGCCCCAATGGTTAATCCTTTATCGGAAATTATTTGTAATTTTCGACAAGTAGAACAATGAATGGATCAGGTAGACGGTTGAAATCATTGTATATATTGCTACTATATAGCCTACGAAACATCTATGCAAAGCATCCAAACAGTACAATTCGCCAATTTTTTGTTCTTCAAGTTTAAGTGAACTACGAGCCCCATTGTTAATCCTTTAACGGAAATTAATTGTAACTTTCGACAAGTAGAACAATGAATAGAACATGTAGACGGTTGAAATCATTGTATCTATTGCTTCTATATAGTCCAAGAAACATATATGCATAGCGTCCAAACAGTACAATTCGCCAATTTTTTGCTCTTCAAGTTTAAGTGAACTACGAGCCCCATTGTTAATCCTTTAAAGGAAATTATTTGTAAATTTCGGCAAGTAGAACAATGAATGGAATAGGTAGACGGTTGAAATCATTGTATATATTGCTTCTATATAGCCTACGAAACATCTATGCAAAGCATCCAAACAGTACAATTCGACAAATTTTTTGTTCTTCAAGTTTAAGTGAACTACGAGCCCCATTGTTAATCCTTTAACGGAAATTAATTGTAACTTTCGACAAGTAGAACAATGAATAGAACATGTAGACGGTTGAAATCATTGTATCTATTGCTTCTATATAGTCCAAGAAACATATATGCATAGCGTCCAAACAGTACAATTCGCCAATTTTTTGCTCTTCAAGTTTAAGTGAACTACGAGCCCCATTGTTAATCCTTTAAAGGAAATTATTTGTAAATTTCGGCAAGTAGAACAATGAATGGAATAGGTAGACGGTTGAATTCATTGTATATATTGCTTCTATATAGTCTACGAAACATATGTGCAAAGCATCCAAACAGTAGAATTCGCCAATTTTTTTTCTTCAAGTTGAAGTGAACTACGAGCCCCATTGTTAATCCTTCGAAGGAAATTATTTGTAATTTTCGACAAGTAGAACAATGAATGGATCAGGTAGACGGTTGAAATCATTGTATATATTGCTTCTATATAGCCTACGAAACATCTATGCAAAGCATCCAAACAGTACAATTCGACAAATTTTTTGTTCTTCAAGTTTAAGTGAACTACGAGCCCCATTGTTAATCCATTAACGGAAATTAATTGTAACTTTCTAAAACTAGAACAATGATTGGAACACGCAGACGGTTGAAATCTTTGTATATATTGCTTCCATATAGTCTAAGAAACATATATGCAAAGCATCCAAACAGTACAATTCTTCAATTTTTTGTTCTTCTAGTTTAAGTGAACAATGAGCCCCAATGGTTAATCCGTTATCGGAAATTATTTGTAACTTTCGACAAGTAGAACAATGAATGGAACAGGTAGACGGTTGAAATCTTTGTATATATTGCTTCTATATAGTCTAAGAAACATATATGCAAAGCGTCCAAACAGTACAATTCGCCAATTTTTTGTTCTTCAAGTTTAAGTGATCTACGAGCCCCATTGTTAATCCTTTAAAGGAAATTATTTGTAAATTTCGACAAGTAGAACAATGAATGGATCATGTAGACGGTTGAAATCATTGCATATATTGCTTCTATATAGTCTACGATACATATATGCAAAGCATCCAAACAGTACAATTCGCCAATTTTTTGTTCTTCAAGTTTAAGTGAACTACGAGCCCCATTGTTAATCCTTTAACGGAAATTAATTGTAACTTTCTACAAGTAGAACAATGATTGGAACACGAAGACGGTTGAAATCTTTGTATATATTGCTTCCATAAAGTCTAAGAAACATATATGCAAAGCATCCAAACAGTACCATTCGCCAATTTTTTGTTCTTCAAGTTTAAGTGAACAATGAGCCCCATTGTTAATCGTTTATCGGAAATTATTTGTAAATTTCGACAAGTAGAACAATGAATGGAACAGGTAGACTGTTGAAATCATTGTATATATTGCTTCTATATAGTCTAAGAAACATATATGCATAGCGTCCAAACAGTACAATACGCCAATTTTTTGCTCTTCAAGTTTAAGTGAACAACAAGCCCCATTGTTAATCCTTTAAAGGAAATTATTTGTAAATTTCGGCAAGTAGAACAATGAATGGAACAGGTAGACTGTTGAAATCATTGTATATATTGCTTCTATATAGTCAAAGAAACATATATGCAAAGCATCCAAACAGTACAATTCGCCAATTTTTTGTTCTTCAAGTTTAGTGAACAATGAGCCCCAATGGTTAATCCTTTATCGGAAATTATTTGTAACTTTCGACAAGTAGAACAATGTATGGAACAGGTAGACGGTTGAAATCTTTGTATATATTGCTTCTATATAATCTAAGAAACATATATGCAAAGCATCCAAACAGTAGAATTCGCCAATTTTTTGTTCTTCAAGTTGAAGTGAACTACGAGCCCCATTGTTAATCCTTTAACGGAAATTAATTGTAACTTTCTACAAGTAGAACAATGATTGGAACACGAAGACGGTTGAAATCTTTGTATATATTGCTTCCATAAAGTCTAAGAAACATATATGCAAAGCATCCAAACAGTACCATTCGCCAATTTTTTGTTCTTCAAGTTTAAGTGAACAATGAGCCCCATTCTAAATCCTTTATCGGAAATTATTTGGAACTTTCGACAAGTAGAACAATGAATGGAACAGGTAGACGGTTGAGATCTTTGTATATGTTGCTTCTATATAGTCTAAGAAACATATATGCAAAGCATCCAAACAGTACAATTCGCCAATTTTTTGTTCTTCAAGTTGAAGTGAACTACGAGCCCCATTGTTAATCCTTTAAAGGAAATTATTTGTAAATTTCGACAAGTAGAACAATGATTGGAACACGTAGACGGTTGAAATCATTGTATATATTGCTTCTATATAGCCTACGAAACATCAATGCAAAGCATCCAAACAGTACAATTCGCCAATTTTTTGTTCTTCAAGTTTAAGTGAACTACGAGCCCCATTGTTAATCCTTTAAAGGAAATTATTTGTAAATTTCGACAAGTAGAACAATGAATGGATCTTGTAGACGGTTGAATTCATTGTTTATATTGCTTCTATATAGTCTACGAAACATATATGCAAAGCATCCAAACAGTACAATTCGCCAATTTTTTGTTCTTCAAGTTGAAGTGAACAACGAGCCCCATTGTTAATCCTTTAAAGGAAATTATTTGTAAATTTCGACAAGTAGAACAATGATTGGAACACGTAGACGGTTGAAATCATTGTATATATTGCTTCTATATAGCCTACGAAACATCAATGCAAAGCATCCAAACAGTACAATTCGCCAATTTTTTGTTCTTCAAGGTTAAGTGAACTACGAGCCCCATTGTTAATCCTTTAACGGAAATTAATTGTAACTTTCTACAACTAGAACAATGATTGGAACACGCAGACGGTTGAAATCTTTGTATATATTGCTTCCATATAGTCTAAGAAACATATATGTAAAGCATCCAAACAGTACCATTCGCCAATTTTTTGTTCTTCAAGTTTAGTGAACAATGAGCCCCAATGGTTAATCCTTTATCGGAAATTTTTTGTAACTTTCGACAAGTAGAACAATGAATAGAACTGGTAGACGGTTGAAATCTTTGTATATGTTGCTTCTATATAGTGTAAGAAACCTATATGCAAAGCATCTAAACAGTAACATTCGCCAATTTTTTGATCTTCAAGTTTAAGTGAACAATGAGCCCCATTGTTAATCCTTTATCGGAAATTATTTGTAACTTTCGACAAGTAGAACAATGAATGGAACAGGTAGACGGTTGAAATCATTGTATATATTGCTTCTATATAGTCAAAGAAACATATATGCAAAGCATCCAAACAGTACAATTCGCCAATTTTTTGTTCTTCAAGTTTAAGTGAACTACGAGCCCCATTGTTAATCCTTTAAAGGAAATTATTTGTAAATTTCGACAAGTAGAACAATGATTGGAACACGTAGACGGTTGAAATCTTTGTATATATTGCTTCCATATAGTCTAAGAAACATGTACGCAAAGCATCCAAACAGTACCATTCGCCAATTTTTTGTTCTTCAAGTTTAAGTGAACAATGAGCCCCAATGGTTAATACTTTATCGGAAATTATTTGTAATTTTCGACAAGTAGAACAATGAATGGAACAGGTAGACGGTTGAAATCTTTGTATATATTGCTTCTATATAATCTAAGAAGCTTATATGCAAAGCATCCAAACAGTACCATTCGCCAATTTTTTGTTCTTCAAGTTTAAGTGAACAATGAGCCCCATTGTTAATCCTTTATCGGAAATTATTTGTAACTTTCGACAAGTAGAACAGTGAATGGAACAGGTAGACGGTTGAAATCTTTGTATATATTGCTTCTATATAGTATAAGAAACATATTTGCAAAGCATCCAAACAGTACAATTCTTCAATTTTTTGTTCTTCAAGTTTAAGTGAACAATGAGCCCCAATGGTTAATCCGTTATCGGAAATTATTTGTAACTTTCGACAAGTAGAACAATGAATGGAACAAGTAGACTGTTGAAATCATTGTATATATTGCTTCTATATAGTCCAAGAAACATATATACAAAGCGTCCAAACAGTACAATTCGCCAATTTTTTGCTCTTCAAGTTTAAGTGAACTACGAGCCCCATTGTTAATCCTTTAAAGGAAATTATTTGTAAATTTCGACAAGTAGAACAATGAATGGATCATGTAGACGGTTGAAATCATTGTATATATTGCTTCTATATAATCTAAGAAACATATATGCAAAGCATCCAAACAGTACAATTCGTCAATTTTTTGTTCTTCAAGTTTAAGTGAACTACGAGCCCCATTGTTAATCCTTTAAAGGAAATTATTTGTAAATTTCGACAAGTAGAACAATGAATGGATCTTGTAGACGGTTGAATTCATTGTTTATATTGCTTCTATATAGTCTACGAAACATATATGCAAAGCATCCAAACAGTACAATTCGCCAATTTTTTGTTCTTCAAGTTGAAGTGAACTACGAGCCCCATTGTTAATCCTTTAAAGGAAATTATTTGTAAATTTCGACAAGTAGAACAATGAATGGATCAAGTAGACGGTTGAAATCATTGTATATATTGCTTCTATATAGACTACGAAACATATATGCAAAGCATCCAAACAGTACAATTCGCCAATTTTTTGTTCTTCAAGTTTAAGTGAACTACGAGCCCCATTGTTAATCCTTTAACGGAAATTAATTGTAACTTTCTACAAGTAGAACAATGATTGGAACACGTAGACGGTTGAAATCTTTGTATATATTGCTTCCATATAGTCTAAGAAACATGTACGCAAAGCATCCAAACAGTACCATTCGCCAATTTTTTGTTCTTCATGTTTAAGTGAACAATGAGCCCCAATGGTTAATCCTTTATCGGAAATTATTTGTAATTTTCGACAAGTAGAACAATGAATGGAACAGGTAGACGGTTGAAATCTTTGTATATATTGCTTCTATATAATCTAAGAAACATATATGCAAAGCATCCAAACAGTACAATTCGTCAATTTTTTGTTCTTCAAGTTTAAGTGAACTACGAGCCCCATTGTTAATCCTTTAAAGGAAATTATTTGTAAATTTCGACAAGTAGAACAATGAATGGATCATGTAGACGGTTGAAATCATTGTATATATTGCTTCTATATAGTCCAAGAAACTTATATGCAAAGCGTGCAAACAGTACAATTCGCCAATTTTTTGCTCTTCAAGTTTAAGTGAACTACGAGCCCCATTGTTGATCCTTTAACGGAAATTAATTGTAACTTTCTACAAGTAGAACAATGATTGGAACAAGTAGACTGTTGAAATCATTGTATATATTGCTTCTATATAGTCCAAGAAACATATATACAAAGCGTCCAAACAGTACAATTCGCCAATTTTTTGCTCTTCAAGTTTAAGTGAACTACGAGCCCCATTGTTAATCCTTTAAAGGAAATTATTTGTAAATTTCGACAAGTAGAACAATGAATGGATCTTGTAGACGGTTGAAATCTTTGTATATATTGCTTCCATATAGTCTAAGAAACATATATGCAATGCATCCAAACAGTACCATTCGCCAATTTTTTGTTCTTCAAGTTTAAGTGAACAATGAGCCCCATTGTTAATCCTTTAAAGGAAATTATTTGTAAATTTCGACAAGTAGAACAATGAATGGAACAGGTAGACTGTTGAAATCATTGTATATATTGCTTCTATATAGTCTACGAAACATATATGCAAAGCATCCAAACAGTACAATTCGTCACTTTTTTGTTCTTCAAGTTTAAGTGAACTACGAGCCCCATTGTTAATCCTTTAAAGGAAATTATTTGTAAATTTCGACAAGTAGAACAATGAATGGATCATGTAGACGGTTGAAATCATTGCATATATTGCTTCTATATAGTCTACGATACATATATGCAAAGCATCCAAACAGTACAATTCGCCAATTTTTTGTTCTTCAAGTTTAAGTGAACTACGAGCCCCATTGTTAATCCTTTAACGGAAATTAATTGTAACTTTCTACAAGTAGAACAATGATTGGAACACGAAGACGGTTGAAATCTTTGTATATATGTAGGGATACTATTATTGATGGTAATGACAGTCGGGTTTGTACTAACGTTTATTAACTTAAAAAAAATATATAACAGGCACACAAAATGAAATAACAAAAATACGAATACGTTCTACACTCAAGCAATGGCGTTCTCAATCTCTCTCTGCACGCTTTCCTTGCCGTCTTCTCCAACTCTACTGTCTTTTGTTTTTTCCATTCCCTACTCCGCACCATGCTTTCTCGCTCTCTGTCCATCAAACACTCTCATTCACTCGCTCATTCGCTCTGCATTACCACACTCGGCCTCTCCTGACCTATCTTCGGTCTCCGAAGGGCAAAGTACTTCGTCGTCATAGTAGTCGAATCGTTTCATATGATCGGCTGCTGTAGACGTCATCGTCGGTCCCTCACCATCACCTACGCGTGCTACTTCATAGCGGTCGTTGCGCTTCACTTTGGTGACTTTGTATGGTCCCAAATACTTGCGTTTTATTTTCAAACCTGCTCCAAACTGAGTACGTTTAATAAAAACAAGATCTCCTTCCTTGTACTGAGTAGCCGGCTTCCTTCCACGATCATACTGCTTCCTGTTTTCTTCCTGTATTTTGTTAAGATTTTGCTTGGCTATTATTCTTAAATCGTCACGATCCTCAGTAAACGCTTGTATGGCTTCTTCTTCGATTAACGCTAGTATCTCTAGGCTTTCGGGATGTCTCATCTTCGTACCGAACATGACTTCAAACGGAGACATACCGAGACTCCTCTGGAACGTGCTGTTTAAACATCCTTGTACCTTGTCCGTATACTTGTACCATTTATTTGGATCGTTCACCGACAATTTAGTAAGAACGGGAATAATCGTTCTTATGATCCGTTCGGCTTGTCCATTCCCTCGTGGTACGCCTGTCGTGGTAAGTATCGCTTCGATTCCATTCTCGTGGCAATAGTTCTTGTATTCAGCGGACGTAAAGGCCGCTCCGCGATCCGTCACAATTCGTTGCGGATTTCCAAATATCTTCCGTTGAGCTTGCAACTTCTCGACTACTTCCCTCGCGTTTGTGGTTTTGGTGGGATACAACCACGTAAATTTGGAAAAACCATCCACAATGACGAATAAATAGGCATACCATTTCTTCGTACTTGTCATTGGACCCACGTGATCCATGTGATAGGTTTGTAGCGGCGTGTCTCCTTTTGGTATTGGTTTTAGAAAGCCGTCCTTCTTCCCCGATTTTCTTTCGGCTATCACGCATTTCACGCAACAACTAATAAATCGCTTGATTTTGTCTTCTAACTGGGGAATGTAGTACTGACTTTCAATCTCTTCCGTCATTTTCTTTGATCCGAAATGACCGTTTTCGTGGCTCCGCCGTATTATTTCCGTTTGCAACACTATGGGCACTACTATCAACTTCCGGTTCCCTTTTCTTCTCATTAACAAATCATTCTCTACGAAATAGTCCTCATATGTTTCGGTTTCCAATACCTTTCTTATTATCCGTAACCTTTCCTCTTCCTGCTGCTTTTGACGTAACATCGCGCTGAAACTAGCTTGAATCACTAACACTGGCGCACGACTCAATGCATCCACATGCTTCAATCTTTCGCCAGGTCTATGCTCGACCACATACTCAAACTCCTCGAGCATCAAGGCCCATCGCGCAATCTTTGGTGTCAAGTCTCTTTTGGACAATGTCTTTCGAAACGCATCGCAATCGGTCACAAGTTTAAATTTCACTCCTAGCAAATATACCCGCAGCTTCTTAACAGCACTTATTACAGCTAATATCTCTAATTCAAACGAATGGTAGCGCTTTTCCGTATCTGTAGTTTTTTTACTGTAAAAGTATACCGGGTGCAACGATTCTTCGTCGACGGATCGTTGAAACAATACCGCTCCGAATCCGTCCTGACTCGCGTCGGTGTGTAACTCCGTTATCGCGCCTGGATCATAAATCCGTAATACTGGATTATTCGATAATCTACTTTTTAGTGTATTCAACGCGTGTTCCTGTCTTTCACCCCATAAAAAGTTCACGTCACGTTTGGTCAAATCAGACAATGGACTAGCGATCTTAGCATAATCTTTAATAAATTTTCTGAAATATCCCGTTAAACCGAGAAAACTTCGGACCTGTCTTACAGTTTTGGGCTGAGGAAATTTTCTAACCGCTCGCGTTTTAAGAGATCCTGGTGATATTTTACCGTTCTCTATATCATAACCCAAAAACTCTATTTTCCTTCTCAAAAATTGGCATTTCGTCCAATTAATGCGTAATCCATTGGCTGCCGCCACACCAAGTGTTCGTTTTAATTTCTCCAAAGCGTCGCGATTATCTTTTCCCGGAATTATAACGTCATCTACATAGGTAAATACTATCCTTTCCCGAATCAAATCTCGAAAGACGTCTGAGATAAATCGCAAAAAGCTCATCGGACTGATGCAAAGGCCAAATGGTGTCTTAGTGAACTCAAATTGCCCCTCTGGTGTCACAAAAGATGTGTACTTTTGACTGTCTTCGGTAACCGGCACATGAAAGAAACCGTTTTCGAGATCCAATACGGAGAATACTCGCGCGTCATTCAATGCATCAATGCAGTCCTCGATTAACGGCATTGGGAAACGGTCGCGTATTATTTTCCTGTTTATTGCGCGGTAATCTATGCACACCCTATATGAACCGTTTTTCTTAGGAACTACGACCACCGGACTGGCGTATTCACTCACACTAGGCCGAACGATGCCTGCGTCCAACCACTCGCTTAATTGTTTATTTACTATTTGTTTTTCTTTGGTCGCTAATCGCCGTGGTTTCAAATTGACCGGTACATTATCGCTTACCACAATTCTTGTTTGTACCCTCGTTTGCAGATTTTCCACCGGTTTGTAGTCTCTTATCAGTTCTTCTATTTCACCTTTAAACGGTTGCCTAACATCTAACTCACACTCATTCACGCAACATATGCTCTTTAATTCGTGCACTCCTTCATTCATATCGTCACTTTCCGCCGCACTGCTCTCACTTGTTTGCGACACACACACATTGTCGTCACCGACCTCTGTGTCGCCGGTGTCGTTGCCTTTTAAGCAGCTGTTCGGTATCTTCTTCACGCTGATTATTTCTCCTTGTCGAAAACATACCTCTGCCTCGCGCAAGAAATCGTGTCCAAGTATCAAATCGCACGGGATGGTTGCCGTCGGCACTACGAATATCTTAATTCTATATTTCTCACCTGCGAGCACAACATTGTCTTCAAAGGTGCCGAGAGCTGGCGTCACTGCATTTCCTGCACCCATACACTTTGTGAACGTCACTTTAAGTTTTTCACCACCTATTTCTTTATATTTCGCTTCTTGCATCACGTTAATGTCACTTCCCGAATCAATTAGTGCATTGCATAGCACATTGTTAATTAACACCTTGTGTGTTTTTACACTCGCGATGCAATTGATTGTCGCACTTTTGTTTATTGTTTTTTCACAGTTTCTGGCCAAATGACCAAAATCGTTACATTTAAAGCACTTGGGTCCTTTTCCCTTTTCCGGGCAATCTTGGGCAGCATGCCGCGTATCGCCACAAGTATTGCAACGTGACTTTTTATCCGACCTGTCCGTTCCTCCTTTGTTCGATTTCACGTCCTCCTTCGTCGTTCGATGCTTTCTTGTTTCACCTCTTCTTTCGCGATCCCTCATTTTGTCGTATATTTTTATGTTGTCCTTGAGCTCGCTCAACGTGCGCGATTGATACAGAATCGCTTTATTGCTTTCTGCATCCGTGGTACCTTGAATAATATAGTCAATGATCGCTCGCTCCTCTATTTTACACTGACTCGCAATTTCCATCATGGCGTATACGTACTGTCTTCCAGTTTCATCATTCCGTCGCTTACGCCTGTATAATTCGGCATGTACTTCGGCACTGCTAACATCGACTTTAAACTCGCGTAATAGTTTTTGTTTGAATGTCTTCCATGTGGTGATTGATTTTTCTGACGCGATGTATTGCTTCGCGGATCCTCGTAACATGCGTTTTGCATATATTAGTTTTTGTAAATCGTTCCAGTTTAGTAAAATGCTTGTCTCTTCGAAATTTCTTATCCACTTTTCAACCGCGATTTTGTCGTCGCCCGAAAAGTATGTTAAACTGTCTTCTACGTCTTTTATTGAAAATGTGGGCCTTCGATGGGATCGGCCACGTGTCCTCGTCTCGGTTTCGCTATCGCTTTCTTCCGTGTCTGTATCTTCTTCTTCTTCATCTTCCGTCTCTTCACTTGTATTCTCTTGTTTTCGCAAATATTCTTTCAGCCGTTTTCCCAATTCTGCTTTTTTCCCTATCGTGTCTAAATTTAATTTTTCGAGTTCCTTTCTTAGTTGGCTTACCTTCATCTTATCTACTTCACTTTCCTTTAGTTTTCTCTTTCGTTGTTCTTCTGCACTTATTATCGTTCGATCGGCTTCTTCTTCTTCCCGTTGATCACTATCCTCTCTTTCGCTTGTCGCCTTGCCTGCAACTGTGTTTCCTATATTCGCATTCATCTTGCCTTTTGTCTCTTTTCCTTTCACTTGATATTACTTTTACTTTAATTCGCGTGAATCGTTCTTTTGCAAAAATCCACCGTTGTCTTCACCGTTCCGTACTTTTCACTTTACAGCGTACTAGCCGTCAGTCTTTCACTTTTTCTTGAACGATGGCGACCATGAATAATCACACTTTTACCGATTCACTTCCACTTATTCTGACTGTACCATCGGATCCCAGGACGAGCCCCCAAATGTAGGGATACTATTATTGATGGTGATGACAGTCGGGTTTGTACTAACGTTTATTAACTTAAAAAAAATATATAACAGGCACACAAAATGAAATAACAAAAATACGAATACGTTCTACACTCAAGCAATGGCGTTCTCAATCTCTCTCTGCACGCTTTCCTTGCCGTCTTCTCCAACTCTACTGTCTTTTGTTTTTTCCATTCCCTACTCCGCACCATGCTTTCTCGCTCTCTGTCCATCAAACACTCTCATTCACTCGCTCATTCGCTCTGCATTACCACATATATTGCTTCCATAAAGTCTAAGAAACATATATGCAAAGCATCCAAACAGTACAATTCGCCAATTTTTTGTTCTTCAAGTTTAGTGAACAATGAGCCCCAATGGTTAATCCTTTATCGGAAATTATTTGTAACTTTCGACAAGTAGAACAATGTATGGAACAGGTAGACGGTTGAAATCTTTGTATATATTGCTTCTATATAATCTAAGAAACATATATGCAAAGCATCCAAACAGTACAATTCGTCAATTTTTTGTTCTTCAAGTTTAAGTGAACTACGAGCCCCATTGTTAATCCTTTAAAGGAAATTATTTGTAAATTTCGACAAGTAGAACAATGAATGGATCTTGTAGACGGTTGAATTCATTGTATATATTGCTTCTATATAGCCTACGAAACATCTATGCAAAGCATCCAAACAGTACAATTCGACAAATTTTTTGTTCTTCAAGTTTAAGTGAACTACGAGCCCCATTGTTAATCCTTTAACGGAAATTAAATGTAACTTTCTAAAACTAGAACAATGATTGGAACACGCAGACGGTTGAAATCTTTGTATATATTGCTTCCATATAGTCTAAGAAACATATATGCAAAGCATCCAAACAGTACAATTCGCCAATTTTTTGTTCTTCAAGTTTAGTGAACAATGAGCCCCAATGGTTAATCCTTTATCGGAAATTATTTGTAAATTTCGACAAGTAGAACAATGATTGGAACACGCAGACGGTTGAAATCTTTGTATATATTGCTTCCATATAGTCTAAGAAACATATATGCAAAGCATCCAAACAGTACAATTCTTCAATTTTTTGTTCTTCTAGTTTAAGTGAACAATGAGCCCCAATGGTTAATCCGTTATCGGAAATTATTTGTAACTTTCGACAAGTAGAACAATGAATGGAACAGGTAGACGGTTGAAATCTTTGTATATATTGCTTCTATATAGTCTAAGAAACATATATGCAAAGCATCCAAACAGTACCATTCGCCAATTTTTTGTTCTTCAAGTTTAAGTGAACTACGAGCCCCATTGTTAATCCTTCAAAGGAAATTATTTGTAATTTTCGACAAGTAGAACAATGAATGGAACAGGTAGACGGTTGAAATCTTTGTATATATTGCTTCTATATAATCTAAGAAACATACATGCAAAGCATCCAAACAGTACAATTCGTCAATTTTTTGTTCTTCAAGTTTAAGTGAACTACGAGCCCCATTGTTAATCCTTTAAAGGAAATTATTTGTAAATTTCGACAAGTAGAACAATGATTGGAACACGAAGACGGTTGAAATCTTTGTATATATTGCTTCCATATAGTCTAAGAAACATATATGCAAAGCATCCAAACAGTACCATTCGCCAATTTTTTGTTCTTCAAGTTTAAGTGAACTACGAGCCCCATTGTTAATCCTTTAACGGAAATTAATTGTAAATTTCTAAAACTAGAACAATGATTGAAACACGCAGACGGTTGAAATCTTTGTATATATTGCTTCCATATAGTCTAAGAAACATATATGCAAAGCATCCAAACAGTACAATTCTTCAATTTTTTGTTCTTCTAGTTTAAGTGAACAATGAGCCCCAATGGTTAATCCGTTATCGGAAATTATTTGTAACTTTCGACAAGTAGAACAATGAATGGAACAGGTAGACGGTTGAAATCTTTGTATAAATTGCTTCTATATAGTCTAAGAAACATATATGCAAAGCATCCAAACAGTACCATTCGCCAATTTATTGTTCTTCAAGTTTAAGTGAACTACGAGCCCCATTGTTAATCCTTCAAAGGAAATTATTTGTAAATTTCGACAAGTAGAACAATGAATGGAACAGGTAGACTGTTGAAATCATTGTATATATTGCTTCTATATAGTCTAAGAAACATATATGCAAAGCATCCAAACAGTACAATTCGCCAATTTTTTGTTCTTCAAGTATATGTAAACTACGATCCCCATTGTTAATCCCTTAACGGAAATTATTTGTAACTTTCGACAAGTAGAACAATGAATGGAACAGGTAGACGGTTGAAATCTTTGTATATATTGCTTCTATATAATCTAAGAAGCATATATGCAAAGCATCCAAACAGTACCATTCGCCAATTTATTGTTCTTCAAGTTTAAGTGAACAATGAGCCCCATTGTTAATCCTTTATCGGAAATTATTTGTAACTTTCGACAAGTAGAACAATGAATGGAACAGGTAGACGGTTGAAATCATTGTACATATTGCTTCTATATAGTCTAAGAAACATATATGCAAAGCATCCAAACAGTACAATTCGACAATTTTTTGTTCTTCAAGTTTAAGTGAACAACGAGCCCCATTGTTAATCCTTTAAAGGAAATTATTTGTAAATTTCGACAAGTAGAACAATGATTGGAACACGTAGACGGTTGAAATCATTGTATATATTGCTTCTATATAGCCTACGAAACATCAATGCAAAGCATCCAAACAGTACAATTCGCCAATTTTTTGTTCTTCAAGGTTAAGTGAACTACGAGCCCCATTGTTAATCCTTTAACGGAAATTAATTGTAACTTTCTACAACTAAAACAATGATTGGAACACGCAGACGGTTGAAATCTTTGTATATATTGCTTCCATATAGTCTAAGAAACATATATGTAAAGCATCCAAACAGTACCATCCGCCAATTTTTTGTTCTTCAAGTTTAGTGAACAATGAGCCCCAATGGTTAATCCTTTATCGGAAATTATTTATAACTTTCGACAAGTAGAACAATGAATAGAACTGGTAGACGGTTGAAATCTTTGTATATGTTGCTTCTATATAGTGTAAGAAACCTATATGCAAAGCATCTAAACAGTAACATTCGCCAATTTTTTGATCTTCAAGTTTAAGTGAACAATGAGCCCCATTGTTAATCCTTTATCGGAAATTATTTGTAACTTTCGACAAGTAGAACAATGAATGGAACAGGTAGACGGTTGAAATCATTGTATATATTGCTTCTATATAGTCAAAGAAACATATATGCAAAGCATCCAAACAGTACAATTCGCCAATTTTTTGTTCTTCAAGTTTAAGTGAACTACGAGCCCCATTGTTAATCCTTTAAAGGAAATTATTTGTAAATTTCGACAAGTAGAACAATGATTGGAACACGTAGACGGTTGAAATCTTTGTATATATTGCTTCCATATAGTCTAAGAAACATGTACGCAAAGCATCCAAACAGTACCATTCGCCAATTTTTTGTTCTTCAAGTTTAAGTGAACAATGAGCCCCAATGGTTAATCCTTTATCGGAAATTATTTGTAATTTTCGACAAGTAGAACAATGAATGGAACAGGTAGACGGTTGAAATCTTTTTATATATTGCTTCTATATAATCTAAGAAACATATATGCAAAGCATCCAAACAGTACAATTCGACAATTTTTTGTTCTTCAAGTTTAGTGAACAATGATTCCCAATGGTTAATCCTTTATCGGAAATTATTTGTAACTTTCGACAAGTAGAACAGTGAATGGAACAGGTAGACGGTTGAAATCTTTGTATATATTGCTTCTATATAGTATAAGAAACATATTTGCAAAGCATCCAAACAGTACAATTCTTCAATTTTTTGTTCTTCAAGTTTAAGTGAACAATGAGCCCCAATGGTTAATCCGTTATCGGAAATTATTTGTAACTTTCGACAAGTAGAACAATGAATGGAACAAGTAGACTGTTGAAATCATTGTATATATTGCTTCTATATAGTCCAAGAAACATATATACAAAGCGTCCAAACAGTACAATTCGCCAATTTTTTGCTCTTCAAGTTTAAGTGAACTACGAGCCCCATTGTTAATCCTTTAAAGGAAATTATTTGTAAATTTCGACAAGTAGAACAATGAATGGATCATGTAGACGGTTGAAATCATTGTATATATTGCTTCTATATAATCTAAGAAACATATATGCAAAGCATCCAAACAGTACAATTCGTCAATTTTTTGTTCTTCAAGTTTAAGTGAACTACGAGCCCCATTGTTAATCCTTTAAAGGAAATTATTTGTAAATTTCGACAAGTAGAACAATGAATGGATCTTGTAGACGGTTGAATTCATTGTTTAGATTGCTTCTATATAGTCTACGAAACATATATGCAAAGCATCCAAACAGTACAATTCGCCAATTATTTGTTCTTCAAGTTGAAGTGAACTACGAGCCCCATTGTTAATCCTTTAAAGGAAATTATTTGTAAATTTCGACAAGTAGAACAATGAATGGATCAAGTAGACGGTTGAAATCATTGTATATATTGCTTCTATATAGACTACGAAACATATATGCAAAGCATCCAAACAGTACAATTCGCCAATTTTTTGTTCTTCAAGTTTAAGTGAACTACGAGCCCCATTGTTAATCCTTTAACGGAAATTAATTGTAACTTTCTACAAGTAGAACAATGATTGGAACACGTAGACGGTTGAAATCTTTGTATATATTGCTTCCATATAGTCTAAGAAACATGTACGCAAAGCATCCAAACAGTACCATTCGCCAATTTTTTGTTCTTCATGTTTAAGTGAACAATGAGCCCCAATGGTTAATCCTTTATCGGAAATTATTTGTAATTTTCGACAAGTAGAACAACGAATGGAACAGGTAGACGGTTGAAATCTTTGTATATATTGCTTCTATATAATCTAAGAAACATATATGCAAAGCATCCAAACAGTACAATTCGTCAATTTTTTGTTCTTCAAGTTTAAGTGAACTACGAGCCCCATTGTTAATCCTTTAAAGGAAATTATTTGTAAATTTCGACAAGTAGAACAATGAATGGATCATGTAGACGGTTGAAATCATTGTATATATTGCTTCTATATAGTCCAAGAAACTTATATGCAAAGCGTCCAAACAGTACAATTCGCCAATTTTTTGCTCTTCAAGTTTAAGTGAACTACGAGCCCCATTGTTAATCCTTTAACGGAAATTAATTGTAACTTTCTACAAGTAGAACAATGATTGGAACACGTAGACGGTTGAAATCATTGTATATATTGCTTCTATATAATCTAAGAAACATATATGCAAAGCATCCAAACAGTACAATTCGTCAATTTTTTGTTCTTCAAGTTTAAGTGAGCTACGAGCCCCATTGTTAATCCTTTAAAGGAAATTATTTGTAAATTTCGACAAGTAGAACAATGAATGGATCTTGTAGACGGTTGAAATCTTTGTATATATTGCTTCCATATAGTCTAAGAAACATATATGCAAAGCATCCAAACAGTACCATTCGCCAATTTTTTGTTCTTCAAGTTTAAGTGAACAATGAGCCCCATTGTTAATCGTTTATCGGAAATTATTTGTAAATTTCGACAAGTAGAACAATGAATAGAACAGGTAGACTGTTGAAATCATTGTATATATTTCTTCTATATAGTCCAAGAAACATAAATGCAAAGCATCCAAACAGTACCATTCGCCAATTTTTTGTTCTTCAAGTTTAAGTGAACTACGAGCCCCATTGTTAATCCTTTAAAGGAAATTATTTGTAAATTTCGACAAGTAGAACAATGATTGGAACAGGTAGACGGTTGAAATCTTTGTATATATTGCTTCTATATAGTCTAAGAAACATATATGCAAAGCATCCAAACAGTACCATTCGCCAATTTATTGTTCTTCAAGTTTAAGTGAACTACGAGCCCCATTGTTAATCCTTCAAAGGAAATTATTTGTAAATTTCGACAAGTAGAACAATGAATGGAACAGGTAGACTGTTGAAATCATTGTATATATTGCTTCTATATAGTCTAAGAAACATATATGCAAAGCATCCAAACAGTACAATTCGCCAATTTTTTGTTCTTCAAGTTTAAGTAAACTACGATCCCCATTGTTAATCCCTTAACGGAAATTATTTGTAACTTTCGACAAGTAGAACAATGAATGGAACAGGTAGACGGTTGAAATCATTTTATATATTGCTTCTATATAGTCTAAGAAACATATATGCAAAGCATCCAAACAGTACCATTCGCCAATTTTTTGTTCTTCAAGTTTATGTGAACAATGAGCCCCATTGTTAATCCTTTATCGGAAATTATTTGTAACTTTCGACAAGTAGAACAGCGAATGGAACAGGTAGACTGTTGAAATCATTGTATATATTGCTTCTATATAGTTCAAGAAACTTATATGCAAAGCACCCAAACAGTACAATTCGCCAATTTTTTGTTCTTCAAGTTTAAGTAAACTGCGATCCCCATTGTTAATCCCTTAACGGAAATTATTTGTAACTTTCGACAAGTAGAACAATGAATGGAACAGGTAGACGGTTGAAATCATTGTATATATTGCTTCTATATAGTCTATGAAATATATATGCAAAGCATCCAAACAGTACAATTCGTCAATTTTTTGTTCTTCAAGTTTAAGTGAACTACGAGCCCCATTGTTAATCCTTTAAAGGAAATTATTTGTAAATTTCGACAAGTAGAACAATGAATGGATCTTGTAGACGGTTGAATTCATTGTATATATTGCTTCTATATAGTCTACGAAACATATATGCAAAGCATCCAAACAGTACAATTCGCCAATTTTTTGTTCTTCAAGTTTAAGTGAACTACGAGCACCATTGTTAATCCTTTAAAGGAAATTAATTGTAACTTTCTACAACTAGAACAATGATTGGAACACGCAGACGGTTGAAATCTTTGTATATATTGCTTCCATATAGTCTAAGAAACATATATGTAAAGCATCCAAACAGTACCATTCGCCAATTTTTTGTTCTTCAAGTTTAGTGAACAATGAGCCCCAATGGTTAATCCTTTATCGGAAATTATTTGTAACTTTCGACAAGTAGAACAATGAATAGAACTGGTAGACGGTTGAAATCTTTGTATATGTTGCTTCTATATAGTGGAAGAAACCTATATGCAAAGCATCTAAACAGTAACATTCGCCAATTTTTTGATCTTCAAGTTTAAGTGAACAATGAGCCCCATTGTTAATCCTTTATCGGAAATTATTTGTAACTTTCGACAAGTAGAACAATGAATGGAACAGGTAGACGGTTGAAATCATTGTATATATTGCTTCTATATAGTCAAAGAAACATATATGCAAAGCATCCAAACAGTACAATTCGCCAATTTTTTGTTCTTCAAGTTTAAGTGAACTACGAGCCCCATTGTTAATCCTTTAAAGGAAATTATTTGTAAATTTCGACAAGTAGAACAATGATTGGAACACGTAGACGGTTGAAATCTTTGTATATATTGCTTCCATATAGTCTAAGAAACATGTACGCAAAGCATCCAAACAGTACCATTCGCCAATTTTTTGTTCTTCAAGTTTAAGTGAACAATGAGCCCCAATGGTTAATCCTTTATCGGAAATTATTTGTAATTTTCGACAAGTAGAACAATGATTGGAACAGGTAGACGGTTGAAATCTTTGTATATATTGCTTCTATATAATCTAAGAAGCATATATGCAAAGCATCCAAACAGTACCATTCGCCAATTTTTTGTTCTTCAAGTTTAAGTGAACAATGAGCCCCATTGTTAATCCTTTATCGGAAATTATTTGTAACTTTCGACAAGTAGAACAGTGAATGGAACAGGTAGACGGTTGAAATCTTTGTATATATTGCTTCTATGTAGTATAAGAAACATATTTGCAAAGCATCCAAACAGTACAATTCTTCAATTTTTTGTTCTTCAAGTTTAAGTGAACAATGAGCCCCAATGGTTAATCCGTTATCGGAAATTATTTGTAACTTTCGACAAGTAGAACAATGAATGGAACAAGTAGACTTTTGAAATCATTGTATATATTGCTTCTATATAGTCCAAGAAACATATATACAAAGCGTCCAAACAGTACAATTCGCCAATTTTTTGCTCTTCAAGTTTAAGTGAACTACGAGCCCCATTGTTAATCCTTTAAAGGAAATTATTTGTAAATTTCGACAAGTAGAACAATGAATGGATCATGTAGACGGTTGAAATCATTGTATATATTGCTTCTATATAATCTAAGAAACATATATGCAAAGCATCCAAACAGTACAATTCGTCAATTTTTTGTTCTTCAAGTTTAAGTGAACTACGAGCCCCATTGTTAATCCTTTAAAGGAAATTATTTGTAAATTTCGACAAGTAGAACAATGAATGGATCTTGTAGACGGTTGAATTCATTGTTTATATTGCTTCTATATAGTCTACGAAACATATATGCAAAGCATCCAAACAGTACAATTCGCCAATTTTTTGTTCTTCAAGTTGAAGTGAACTACGAGCCCCATTGTTAATCCTTTAAAGGAAATTATTTGTAAATTTCGACAAGTAGAACAATGAATGGATCAAGTAGACGGTTGAAATCATTGTATATATTGCTTCTATATAGACTACGAAACATATATGCAAAGCATCCAAACAGTACAATTCGCCAATTTTTTGTTCTTCAAGTTTAAGTGAACTACGAGCCCCATTGTTAATCCTTTAACGGAAATTAATTGTAACTTTCTACAAGTAGAACAATGATTGGAACACGTAGACGGTTGAAATCTTTGTATATATTGCTTCCATATAGTCTAAGAAACATGTACGCAAAGCATCCAAACAGTACCATTCGCCAATTTTTTGTTCTTCATGTTTAAGTGAACAATGAGCCCCAATGGTTAATCCTTTATCGGAAATTATTTGTAATTTTCGACAAGTAGAACAGTGAATGGATCATGTAGACGGTTGAAATCATTGTATATATTGCTTCTATATAGTCCAAGAAACTTATATGCAAAGCGTCCAAACAGTACAATTCGCCAATTTTTTGCTCTTCAAGTTTAAGTGAACTACGAGCCCCATTGTTAATCCTTTAACGGAAATCAATTGTAACTTTCTACAAGTAGAACAATGATTGGAACAAGTAGACTGTTGAAATCATTGTATATATTGCTTCTATATAGTCCAAGAAACATATATACAAAGCGTCCAAACAGTACAATTCGCCAATTTTTTGCTCTTCAAGTTTAAGTGAACTACGAGCCCCATTGTTAATCCTTTAAAGGAAATTATTTGTAAATTTCGACAAGTAGAACAATGAATGGATCTTGTAGACGGTTGAAATCTTTGTATATATTGCTTCCATATAGTCTAAGAAACATATATGCAAAGCATCCAAACAGTACCATTCGCCAATTTTTTGTTCTTCAAGTTTAAGTGAACAATGAGCCCCATTGTTAATCCTTTAAAGGAAATTATTTGTAAATTTCGACAAGTAGAACAATGAATGGAACAGGTAGACTGTTGAAATCATTGTATATATTGCTTCTATATAGTCTACGAAACATATATGCAAAGCATCCAAACAGTACAATTCGTCACTTTTTTGTTCTTCAAGTTTAAGTGAACTACGAGCCCCATTGTTAATCCTTTAAAGGAAATTATTTGTAAATTTCGACAAGTAGAACAATGAATGGATCATGTAGACGGTTGAAATCATTGTATATATTGCTTCTATATAATCTAAGAAACATATATGCAAAGCATCCAAACAGTACAATTCGTCAATTTTTTGTTCTTCAAGTTTAAGTGAACTACGAGCCCCATTGTTAATCCTTTAAAGGAAATTATTTGTAAATTTCGACAAGTAGAACAATGAATGGATCTTGTAGACGGTTGAATTCATTGTTTATATTGCTTCTATATAGTCTACGAAACATATATGCAAAGCATCCAAACAGTACAATTCGCCAATTTTTTGTTCTTCAAGTTGAAGTGAACTACGAGCCCCATTGTTAATCCTTTAAAGGAAATTATTTGTAAATTTCGACAAGTAGAACAATGAATGGATCAAGTAGACGGTTGAAATCATTGTATATATTGCTTCTATATAGACTACGAAACATATATGCAAAGCATCCAAACAGTACAATTCGCCAATTTTTTGTTCTTCAAGTTTAAGTGAACTACGAGCCCCATTGTTAATCCTTTAACGGAAATTAATTGTAACTTTCTACAAGTAGAACAATGATTGGAACACGTAGACGGTTGAAATCTTTGTATATATTGCTTCCATATAGTCTAAGAAACATGTACGCAAAGCATCCAAACAGTACCATTCGCCAATTTTTTGTTCTTCATGTTTAAGTGAACAATGAGCCCCAATGGTTAATCCTTTATCGGAAATTATTTGTAATTTTCGACAAGTAGAACAATGAATGGAACAGGTAGACGGTTGAAATCTTTGTATATATTGCTTCTATATAATCTAAGAAACATATATGCAAAGCATCCAAACAGTACAATTCGTCAATTTTTTGTTCTTCAAGTTTAAGTGAACTACGAGCCCCATTGTTAATCCTTTAAAGGAAATTATTTGTAAATTTCGACAAGTAGAACAGTGAATGGATCATGTAGACGGTTGAAATCATTGTATATATTGCTTCTATATAGTCCAAGAAACTTATATGCAAAGCGTCCAAACAGTACAATTCGCCAATTTTTTGCTCTTCAAGTTTAAGTGAACTACGAGCCCCATTGTTAATCCTTTAACGGAAATCAATTGTAACTTTCTACAAGTAGAACAATGATTGGAACAAGTAGACTGTTGAAATCATTGTATATATTGCTTCTATATAGTCCAAGAAACATATATACAAAGCGTCCAAACAGTACAATTCGCCAATTTTTTGCTCTTCAAGTTTAAGTGAACTACGAGCCCCATTGTTAATCCTTTAAAGGAAATTATTTGTAAATTTCGACAAGTAGAACAATGAATGGATCTTGTAGACGGTTGAAATCTTTGTATATATTGCTTCCATATAGTCTAAGAAACATATATGCAAAGCATCCAAACAGTACCATTCGCCAATTTTTTGTTCTTCAAGTTTAAGTGAACAATGAGCCCCATTGTTAATCCTTTAAAGGAAATTATTTGTAAATTTCGACAAGTAGAACAATGAATGGAACAGGTAGACTGTTGAAATCATTGTATATATTGCTTCTATATAGTCTACGAAACATATATGCAAAGCATCCAAACAGTACAATTCGTCACTTTTTTGTTCTTCAAGTTTAAGTGAACTACGAGCCCCATTGTTAATCCTTTAAAGGAAATTATTTGTAAATTTCGACAAGTAGAACAATGAATGGATCATGTAGACGGTTGAAATCATTGCATATATTGCTTCTATATAGTCTACGATACATATATGCAAAGCATCCAAACAGTACAATTCGCCAATTTTTTGTTCTTCAAGTTTAAGTGAACTACGAGCCCCATTGTTAATCCTTTAACGGAAATTAATTGTAACTTTCTACAAGTAGAACAATGATTGGAACACGAAGACGGTTGAAATCTTTGTATATATGTAGGGATACTATTATTGATGGTAATGACAGTCGGGTTTGTACTAACGTTTATTAACTTAAAAAAAATATATAACAGGCACACAAAATGAAATAACAAAAATACGAATACGTTCTACACTCAAGCAATGGCGTTCTCAATCTCTCTCTGCACGCTTTCCTTGCCGTCTTCTCCAACTCTACTGTCTTTTGTTTTTTCCATTCCCTACTCCGCACCATGCTTTCTCGCTCTCTGTCCATCAAACACTCTCATTCACTCGCTCATTCGCTCTGCATTACCACACTCGGCCTCTCCTGACCTATCTTCGGTCTCCGAAGGGCAAAGTACTTCGTCGTCATAGTAGTCGAATCGTTTCATATGATCGGCTGCTGTAGACGTCATCGTCGGTCCCTCACCATCACCTACGCGTGCTACTTCATAGCGGTCGTTGCGCTTCACTTTGGTGACTTTGTATGGTCCCAAATACTTGCGTTTTATTTTCAAACCTGCTCCAAACTGAGTACGTTTAATAAAAACAAGATCTCCTTCCTTGTACTGAGTAGCCGGCTTCCTTCCACGATCATACTGCTTCCTGTTTTCTTCCTGTATTTTGTTAAGATTTTGCTTGGCTATTATTCTTAAATCGTCACGATCCTCAGTAAACGCTTGTATGGCTTCTTCTTCGATTAACGCTAGTATCTCTAGGCTTTCGGGATGTCTCATCTTCGTACCGAACATGACTTCAAACGGAGACATACCGAGACTCCTCTGGAACGTGCTGTTTAAACATCCTTGTACCTTGTCCGTATACTTGTACCATTTATTTGGATCGTTCACCGACAATTTAGTAAGAACGGGAATAATCGTTCTTATGATCCGTTCGGCTTGTCCATTCCCTCGTGGTACGCCTGTCGTGGTAAGTATCGCTTCGATTCCATTCTCGTGGCAATAGTTCTTGTATTCAGCGGACGTAAAGGCCGCTCCGCGATCCGTCACAATTCGTTGCGGATTTCCAAATATCTTCCGTTGAGCTTGCAACTTCTCGACTACTTCCCTCGCGTTTGTGGTTTTGGTGGGATACAACCACGTAAATTTGGAAAAACCATCCACAATGACGAATAAATAGGCATACCATTTCTTCGTACTTGTCATTGGACCCACGTGATCCATGTGATAGGTTTGTAGCGGCGTGTCTCCTTTTGGTATTGGTTTTAGAAAGCCGTCCTTCTTCCCCGATTTTCTTTCGGCTATCACGCATTTCACGCAACAACTAATAAATCGCTTGATTTTGTCTTCTAACTGGGGAATGTAGTACTGACTTTCAATCTCTTCCGTCATTTTCTTTGATCCGAAATGACCGTTTTCGTGGCTCCGCCGTATTATTTCCGTTTGCAACACTATGGGCACTACTATCAACTTCCGGTTCCCTTTTCTTCTCATTAACAAATCATTCTCTACGAAATAGTCCTCATATGTTTCGGTTTCCAATACCTTTCTTATTATCCGTAACCTTTCCTCTTCCTGCTGCTTTTGACGTAACATCGCGCTGAAACTAGCTTGAATCACTAACACTGGCGCACGACTCAATGCATCCACATGCTTCAATCTTTCGCCAGGTCTATGCTCGACCACATACTCAAACTCCTCGAGCATCAAGGCCCATCGCGCAATCTTTGGTGTCAAGTCTCTTTTGGACAATGTCTTTCGAAACGCATCGCAATCGGTCACAAGTTTAAATTTCACTCCTAGCAAATATACCCGCAGCTTCTTAACAGCACTTATTACAGCTAATATCTCTAATTCAAACGAATGGTAGCGCTTTTCCGTATCTGTAGTTTTTTTACTGTAAAAGTATACCGGGTGCAACGATTCTTCGTCGACGGATCGTTGAAACAATACCGCTCCGAATCCGTCCTGACTCGCGTCGGTGTGTAACTCCGTTATCGCGCCTGGATCATAAATCCGTAATACTGGATTATTCGATAATCTACTTTTTAGTGTATTCAACGCGTGTTCCTGTCTTTCACCCCATAAAAAGTTCACGTCACGTTTGGTCAAATCAGACAATGGACTAGCGATCTTAGCATAATCTTTAATAAATTTTCTGAAATATCCCGTTAAACCGAGAAAACTTCGGACCTGTCTTACAGTTTTGGGCTGAGGAAATTTTCTAACCGCTCGCGTTTTAAGAGATCCTGGTGATATTTTACCGTTCTCTATATCATAACCCAAAAACTCTATTTTCCTTCTCAAAAATTGGCATTTCGTCCAATTAATGCGTAATCCATTGGCTGCCGCCACACCAAGTGTTCGTTTTAATTTCTCCAAAGCGTCGCGATTATCTTTTCCCGGAATTATAACGTCATCTACATAGGTAAATACTATCCTTTCCCGAATCAAATCTCGAAAGACGTCTGAGATAAATCGCAAAAAGCTCATCGGACTGATGCAAAGGCCAAATGGTGTCTTAGTGAACTCAAATTGCCCCTCTGGTGTCACAAAAGATGTGTACTTTTGACTGTCTTCGGTAACCGGCACATGAAAGAAACCGTTTTCGAGATCCAATACGGAGAATACTCGCGCGTCATTCAATGCATCAATGCAGTCCTCGATTAACGGCATTGGGAAACGGTCGCGTATTATTTTCCTGTTTATTGCGCGGTAATCTATGCACACCCTATATGAACCGTTTTTCTTAGGAACTACGACCACCGGACTGGCGTATTCACTCACACTAGGCCGAACGATGCCTGCGTCCAACCACTCGCTTAATTGTTTATTTACTATTTGTTTTTCTTTGGTCGCTAATCGCCGTGGTTTCAAATTGACCGGTACATTATCGCTTACCACAATTCTTGTTTGTACCCTCGTTTGCAGATTTTCCACCGGTTTGTAGTCTCTTATCAGTTCTTCTATTTCACCTTTAAACGGTTGCCTAACATCTAACTCACACTCATTCACGCAACATATGCTCTTTAATTCGTGCACTCCTTCATTCATATCGTCACTTTCCGCCGCACTGCTCTCACTTGTTTGCGACACACACACATTGTCGTCACCGACCTCTGTGTCGCCGGTGTCGTTGCCTTTTAAGCAGCTGTTCGGTATCTTCTTCACGCTGATTATTTCTCCTTGTCGAAAACATACCTCTGCCTCGCGCAAGAAATCGTGTCCAAGTATCAAATCGCACGGGATGGTTGCCGTCGGCACTACGAATATCTTAATTCTATATTTCTCACCTGCGAGCACAACATTGTCTTCAAAGGTGCCGAGAGCTGGCGTCACTGCATTTCCTGCACCCATACACTTTGTGAACGTCACTTTAAGTTTTTCACCACCTATTTCTTTATATTTCGCTTCTTGCATCACGTTAATGTCACTTCCCGAATCAATTAGTGCATTGCATAGCACATTGTTAATTAACACCTTGTGTGTTTTTACACTCGCGATGCAATTGATTGTCGCACTTTTGTTTATTGTTTTTTCACAGTTTCTGGCCAAATGACCAAAATCGTTACATTTAAAGCACTTGGGTCCTTTTCCCTTTTCCGGGCAATCTTGGGCAGCATGCCGCGTATCGCCACAAGTATTGCAACGTGACTTTTTATCCGACCTGTCCGTTCCTCCTTTGTTCGATTTCACGTCCTCCTTCGTCGTTCGATGCTTTCTTGTTTCACCTCTTCTTTCGCGATCCCTCATTTTGTCGTATATTTTTATGTTGTCCTTGAGCTCGCTCAACGTGCGCGATTGATACAGAATCGCTTTATTGCTTTCTGCATCCGTGGTACCTTGAATAATATAGTCAATGATCGCTCGCTCCTCTATTTTACACTGACTCGCAATTTCCATCATGGCGTATACGTACTGTCTTCCAGTTTCATCATTCCGTCGCTTACGCCTGTATAATTCGGCATGTACTTCGGCACTGCTAACATCGACTTTAAACTCGCGTAATAGTTTTTGTTTGAATGTCTTCCATGTGGTGATTGATTTTTCTGACGCGATGTATTGCTTCGCGGATCCTCGTAACATGCGTTTTGCATATATTAGTTTTTGTAAATCGTTCCAGTTTAGTAAAATGCTTGTCTCTTCGAAATTTCTTATCCACTTTTCAACCGCGATTTTGTCGTCGCCCGAAAAGTATGTTAAACTGTCTTCTACGTCTTTTATTGAAAATGTGGGCCTTCGATGGGATCGGCCACGTGTCCTCGTCTCGGTTTCGCTATCGCTTTCTTCCGTGTCTGTATCTTCTTCTTCTTCATCTTCCGTCTCTTCACTTGTATTCTCTTGTTTTCGCAAATATTCTTTCAGCCGTTTTCCCAATTCTGCTTTTTTCCCTATCGTGTCTAAATTTAATTTTTCGAGTTCCTTTCTTAGTTGGCTTACCTTCATCTTATCTACTTCACTTTCCTTTAGTTTTCTCTTTCGTTGTTCTTCTGCACTTATTATCGTTCGATCGGCTTCTTCTTCTTCCCGTTGATCACTATCCTCTCTTTCGCTTGTCGCCTTGCCTGCAACTGTGTTTCCTATATTCGCATTCATCTTGCCTTTTGTCTCTTTTCCTTTCACTTGATATTACTTTTACTTTAATTCGCGTGAATCGTTCTTTTGCAAAAATCCACCGTTGTCTTCACCGTTCCGTACTTTTCACTTTACAGCGTACTAGCCGTCAGTCTTTCACTTTTTCTTGAACGATGGCGACCATGAATAATCACACTTTTACCGATTCACTTCCACTTATTCTGACTGTACCATCGGATCCCAGGACGAGCCCCCAAATGTAGGGATACTATTATTGATGGTAATGACAGTCGGGTTTGTACTAACGTTTATTAACTTAAAAAAAATATATAACAGGCACACAAAATGAAATAACAAAAATACGAATACGTTCTACACTCAAGCAATGGCGTTCTCAATCTCTCTCTGCACGCTTTCCTTGCCGTCTTCTCCAACTCTACTGTCTTTTGTTTTTTCCATTCCCTACTCCGCACCATGCTTTCTCGCTCTCTGTCCATCAAACACTCTCATTCACTCGCTCATTCGCTCTGCATTACCACATATATTGCTTCCATAAAGTCTAAGAAACATATATGCAAAGCATCCAAACAGTACAATTCGCCAATTTTTTGTTCTTCAAGTTTAGTGAACAATGAGCCCCAATGGTTAATCCTTTATCGGAAATTATTTGTAACTTTCGACAAGTAGAACAATGTATGGAACAGGTAGACGGTTGAAATCTTTGTATATATTGCTTCTATATAATCTAAGAAACATATATGCAAAGCATCCAAACAGTACAATTCGTCAATTTTTTGTTCTTCAAGTTTAAGTGAACTACGAGCCCCATTGTTAATCCTTTAAAGGAAATTATTTGTAAATTTCGACAAGTAGAACAATGAATGGATCTTGTAGACGGTTGAATTCATTGTATATATTGCTTCTATATAGCCTACGAAACATCTATGCAAAGCATCCAAACAGTACAATTCGACAAATTTTTTGTTCTTCAAGTTTAAGTGAACTACGAGCCCCATTGTTAATCCTTTAACGGAAATTAAATGTAACTTTCTAAAACTAGAACAATGATTGGAACACGCAGACGGTTGAAATCTTTGTATATATTGCTTCCATATAGTCTAAGAAACATATATGCAAAGCATCCAAACAGTACAATTCTTCAATTTTTTGTTCTTCTAGTTTAAGTGAACAATGAGCCCCAATGGTTAATCCGTTATCGGAAATTATTTGTAACTTTCGACAAGTAGAACAATGAATGGAACAGGTAGACGGTTGAAATCTTTGTATAAATTGCTTCTATATAGTCTAAGAAACATATATGCAAAGCATCCAAACAGTACCATTCGCCAATTTATTGTTCTTCAAGTTTAAGTGAACTACGAGCCCCATTGTTAATCCTTCAAAGGAAATTATTTGTAAATTTCGACAAGTAGAACAATGAATGGAACAGGTAGACTGTTGAAATCATTGTATATATTGCTTCTATATAGTCTAAGAAACATATATGCAAAGCATCCAAACAGTACAATTCGCCAATTTTTTGTTCTTCAAGTATATGTAAACTACGATCCCCATTGTTAATCCCTTAACGGAAATTATTTGTAACTTTCGACAAGTAGAACAATGAATGGAACAGGTAGACGGTTGAAATCTTTGTATATATTGCTTCTATATAATCTAAGAAGCATATATGCAAAGCATCCAAACAGTACCATTCGCCAATTTATTGTTCTTCAAGTTTAAGTGAACAATGAGCCCCATTGTTAATCCTTTATCGGAAATTATTTGTAAATTTCGACAAGTAGAACAATGATTGGAACACGTAGACGGTTGAAATCATTGTATATATTGCTTCTATATAATCTAAGAAGCATATATGCAAAGCATCCAAACAGTACCATTCGCCAATTTATTGTTCTTCAAGTTTAAGTGAACAATGAGCCCCAATGGTTAATCCGTTATCGGAAATTATTTGTAACTTTCGACAAGTAGAACAATGAATGGAACAAGTAGACTGTTCAAATCATTGTATATATTGCTTCTATATAGTCCAAGAAACATATATACAAAGCGTCCAAACAGTACAATTCGCCAATTTTTTGCTCTTCAAGTTTAAGTGAACTACGAGCCCCATTGTTAATCCTTTAAAGGAAATTATTTGTAAATTTCGACAAGTAGAACAATGAATGGATCATGTAGACGGTTGAAATCATTGTATATATTGCTTCTATATAATCTAAGAAACATATATGCAAAGCATCCAAACAGTACAATTCGTCAATTTTTTGTTCTTCAAGTTTAAGTGAACTACGAGCCCCATTGTTAATCCTTTAAAGGAAATTATTTGTAAATTTCGACAAGTAGAACAATGAATGGATCTTGTAGACGGTTGAATTCATTGTTTAGATTGCTTCTATATAGTCTACGAAACATATATGCAAAGCATCCAAACAGTACAATTCGCCAATTTTTTGTTCTTCAAGTTGAAGTGAACTACGAGCCCCATTGTTAATCCTTTAAAGGAAATTATTTGTAAATTTCGACAAGTAGAACAATGAATGGATCAAGTAGACGGTTGAAATCATTGTATATATTGCTTCTATATAGACTACGAAACATATATGCAAAGCATCCAAACAGTACCATTCGCCAATTTTTTGTTCTTCAAGTTTAAGTGAACTACGAGCCCCATTGTTAATCCTTTAACGGAAATTAATTGTAAATTTCTAAAACTAGAACAATGATTGAAACACGCAGACGGTTGAAATCTTTGTATATATTGCTTCCATATAGTCTAAGAAACATATATGCAAAGCATCCAAACAGTACAATTCTTCAATTTTTTGTTCTTCTAGTTTAAGTGAACAATGAGCCCCAATGGTTAATCCGTTATCGGAAATTATTTGTAACTTTCGACAAGTAGAACAATGAATGGAACAGGTAGACGGTTGAAATCTTTGTATAAATTGCTTCTATATAGTCTAAGAAACATATATGCAAAGCATCCAAACAGTACCATTCGCCAATTTATTGTTCTTCAAGTTTAAGTGAACTACGAGCCCCATTGTTAATCCTTCAAAGGAAATTATTTGTAAATTTCGACAAGTAGAACAATGAATGGAACAGGTAGACTGTTGAAATCATTGTATATATTGCTTCTATATAGTCTAAGAAACATATATGCAAAGCATCCAAACAGTACAATTCGCCAATTTTTTGTTCTTCAAGTATATGTAAACTACGATCCCCATTGTTAATCCCTTAACGGAAATTATTTGTAACTTTCGACAAGTAGAACAATGAATGGAACAGGTAGACGGTTGAAATCTTTGTATATATTGCTTCTATATAATCTAAGAAGCATATATGCAAAGCATCCAAACAGTACCATTCGCCAATTTATTGTTCTTCAAGTTTAAGTGAACAATGAGCCCCATTGTTAATCCTTTATCGGAAATTATTTGTAACTTTCGACAAGTAGAACAATGAATGGAACAGGTAGACGGTTGAAATCATTGTACATATTGCTTCTATATAGTCTAAGAAACATATATGCAAAGCATCCAAACAGTACAATTCGACAATTTTTTGTTCTTCAAGTTTAAGTGAACAACGAGCCCCATTGTTAATCCTTTAAAGGAAATTATTTGTAAATTTCGACAAGTAGAACAATGATTGGAACACGTAGACGGTTGAAATCATTGTATATATTGCTTCTATATAGCCTACGAAACATCAATGCAAAGCATCCAAACAGTACAATTCGCCAATTTTTTGTTCTTCAAGGTTAAGTGAACTACGAGCCCCATTGTTAATCCTTTAACGGAAATTAATTGTAACTTTCTACAACTAGAACAATGATTGGAACACGCAGACGGTTGAAATCTTTGTATATATTGCTTCCATATAGTCTAAGAAACATATATGTAAAGCATCCAAACAGTACCATTCGCCAATTTTTTGTTCTTCAAGTTTAGTGAACAATGAGCCCCAATGGTTAATCCTTTATCGGAAATTATTTGTAACTTTCGACAAGTAGAACAATGAATAGAACTGGTAGACGGTTGAAATCTTTGTATATGTTGCTTCTATATAGTGTAAGAAACCTATATGCAAAGCATCTAAACAGTAACATTCGCCAATTTTTTGATCTTCAAGTTTAAGTGAACAATGAGCCCCATTGTTAATCCTTTATCGGAAATTATTTGTAACTTTCGACAAGTAGAACAATGAATGGAACAGGTAGACGGTTGAAATCATTGTATATATTGCTTCTATATAGTCAAAGAAACATATATGCAAAGCATCCAAACAGTACAATTCGCCAATTTTTTGTTCTTCAAGTTTAAGTGAACTACGAGCCCCATTGTTAATCCTTTAAAGGAAATTATTTGTAAATTTCGACAAGTAGAACAATGATTGGAACACGTAGACGGTTGAAATCTTTGTATATATTGCTTCCATATAGTCTAAGAAACATGTACGCAAAGCATCCAAACAGTACCATTCGCCAATTTTTTGTTCTTCAAGTTTAAGTGAACAATGAGCCCCAATGGTTAATCCTTTATCGGAAATTATTTGTAATTTTCGACAAGTAGAACAATGAATGGAACAGGTAGACGGTTGAAATCTTTTTATATATTGCTTCTATATAATCTAAGAAACATATATGCAAAGCATCCAAACAGTACAATTCGACAATTTTTTGTTCTTCAAGTTTAGTGAACAATGATTCCCAATGGTTAATCCTTTATCGGAAATTATTTGTAATTTTCGACAAGTAGAACAATGAATGGAACAGGTAGACGGTTGAAATCTTTGTATATATTGCTTCTATATAATCTAAGAAGCATATATGCAAAGCATCCAAACAGTACCATTCGCCAATTTTTTGTTCTTCAAGTTTAAGTGAACAATGAGCCCCATTGTTAATCCTTTATCGGAAATTATTTGTAACTTTCGACAAGTAGAACAGTGAATGGAACAGGTAGACGGTTGAAATCTTTGTATATATTGCTTCTATATAGTATAAGAAACATATTTGCAAAGCATCCAAACAGTACAATTCTTCAATTTTTTGTTCTTCAAGTTTAAGTGAACAATGAGCCCCAATGGTTAATCCGTTATCGGAAATTATTTGTAACTTTCGACAAGTAGAACAATGAATGGAACAAGTAGACTGTTCAAATCATTGTATATATTGCTTCTATATAGTCCAAGAAACATATATACAAAGCGTCCAAACAGTACAATTCGCCAATTTTTTGCTCTTCAAGTTTAAGTGAACTACGAGCCCCATTGTTAATCCTTTAAAGGAAATTATTTGTAAATTTCGACAAGTAGAACAATGAATGGATCATGTAGACGGTTGAAATCATTGTATATATTGCTTCTATATAATCTAAGAAACATATATGCAAAGCATCCAAACAGTACAATTCGTCAATTTTTTGTTCTTCAAGTTTAAGTGAACTACGAGCCCCATTGTTAATCCTTTAAAGGAAATTATTTGTAAATTTCGACAAGTAGAACAATGAATGGATCTTGTAGAGGTTGAATTCATTGTTTAGATTGCTTCTATATAGTCTACGAAACATATATGCAAAGCATCCAAACAGTACAATTCGCCAATTTTTTGTTCTTCAAGTTGAAGTGAACTACGAGCCCCATTGTTAATCCTTTAAAGGAAATTATTTGTAAATTTCGACAAGTAGAACAATGAATGGATCAAGTAGACGGTTGAAATCATTGTATATATTGCTTCTATATAGACTACGAAACATATATGCAAAGCATCCAAACAGTACAATTCGCCAATTTTTTGTTCTTCAAGTTTAAGTGAACTACGAGCCCCATTGTTAATCCTTTAACGGAAATTAATTGTAACTTTCTACAAGTAGAACAATGATTGGAACACGTAGACGGTTGAAATCTTTGTATATATTGCTGCCATATAGTCTAAGAAACATGTACGCAAAGCATCCAAACAGTACCATTCGCCAATTTTTTGTTCTTCATGTTTAAGTGAACAATGAGCCCCAATGGTTAATCCTTTATCGGAAATTATTTGTAATTTTCGACAAGTAGAACAACGAATGGAACAGGTAGACGGTTGAAATCTTTGTATATATTGCTTCTATATAATCTAAGAAACATATATGCAAAGCATCCAAACAGTACAATTCGTCAATTTTTTGTTCTTCAAGTTTAAGTGAACTACGAGCCCCATTGTTAATCCTTTAAAGGAAATTATTTGTAAATTTCGACAAGTAGAACAATGAATGGATCATGTAGACGGTTGAAATCATTGTATATATTGCTTCTATATAGTCCAAGAAACTTATATGCAAAGCGTCCAAACAGTACAATTCGCCAATTTTTTGCTCTTCAAGTTTAAGTGAACTACGAGCCCCATTGTTAATCCTTTAACGGAAATTAATTGTAACTTTCTACAAGTAGAACAATGATTGGAACACGTAGACGGTTGAAATCATTGTATATATTGCTTCTATATAATCTAAGAAACATATATGCAAAGCATCCAAACAGTACAATTCGTCAATTTTTTGTTCTTCAAGTTTAAGTGAGCTACGAGCCCCATTGTTAATCCTTTAAAGGAAATTATTTGTATATTTCGACAAGTAGAACAATGAATGGATCTTGTAGACGGTTGAAATCTTTGTATATATTGCTTCCATATAGTCTAAGAAACATATATGCAAAGCATCCAAACAGTACCATTCGCCAATTTTTTGTTCTTCAAGTTTAAGTGAACTACGAGCCCCATTGTTAATCCTTTAAAGGAAATTATTTGTAAATTTCGACAAGTAGAACAATGAATGGATCTTGTAGACGGTTGAATTCATTGTTTATATTGCTTCTATATAGTCTACGAAACATATATGCAAAGCATCCAAACAGTACAATTCGTCAATTTTTTGTTCTTCAAGTTTAAGTGAACTACGAGCCCCATTGTTAATCCTTTAAAGGAAATTATTTGTAAATTTCGACAAGTAGAACAATGAATGGATCTTGTAGACGGTTGAATTCATTGTTTATATTGCTTCTATATAGTCTACGAAACATATATGCAAAGCATCCAAACAGTACAATTCGCCAATTTTTTGTTCTTCAAGTTGAAGTGAACTACGAGCCCCATTGTTAATCCTTTAAAGGAAATTATTTGTAAATTTCGAAAAGTAGAACAATGAATGGATCAAGTAGACGGTTGAAATCATTGTATATATTGCTTCTATATAGACTACGAAACATATATGCAAAGCATCCAAACAGTACAATTCGCCAATTTTTTGTTCTTCAAGTTTAAGTGAACTACGAGCCCCATTGTTAATCCTTTAACGGAAATTAATTGTAACTTTCTACAAGTAGAACAACGATTGGAACACGTAGACGGTTGAAATCTTTGTATATATTGCTTCCATATAGTCTAAGAAACATGTACGCAAAGCATCCAAACAGTACCATTCGCCAATTTTTTGTTCTTCATGTTTAAGTGAACAATGAGCCCCAATGGTTAATCCTTTATCGGAAATTATTTGTAATTTTCGACAAGTAGAACAATGAATGGAACAGGTAGACGGTTGAAATCTTTGTATAAATTGCTTCTATATAGTCTAAGAAACATATATGCAAAGCATCCAAACAGTACCATTCGCCAATTTATTGTTCTTCAAGTTTAAGTGAACTACGAGCCCCATTGTTAATCCTTCAAAGGAAATTATTTGTAAATTTCGACAAGTAGAACAATGAATGGAACAGGTAGACTGTTGAAATCATTGTATATATTGCTTCTATATAATCTAAGAAACATATATGCAAAGCATCCAAACAGTACAATTCGTCAATTTTTTGTTCTTCAAGTTTAAGTGAACTACGAGCCCCATTGTTAATCCTTTAAAGGAAATTATTTGTAAATTTCGACAAGTAGAACAATGAATGGATCATGTAGACGGTTGAAATCATTGTATATATTGCTTCTATATAGTCCAAGAAACTTATATGCAAAGCGTCCAAACAGTACAATTCGCCAATTTTTTGCTCTTCAAGTTTAAGTGAACTACGAGCCCCATTGTTAATCCTTTAACGGAAATTAATTGTAACTTTCTACAAGTAGAACAATGATTGGAACACGTAGACGGTTGAAATCATTGTATATATTGCTTCTATATAATCTAAGAAACATATATGCAAAGCATCCAAACAGTACAATTCGTCAATTTTTTGTTCTTCAAGTTTAAGTGAGCTACGAGCCCCATTGTTAATCCTTTAAAGGAAATTATTTGTAAATTTCGACAAGTAGAACAATGAATGGATCTTGTAGACGGTTGAAATCTTTGTATATATTGCTTCTATATAGTCTAAGAAACATATATGCAAAGCATCCAAACAGTACCATTCGCCAATTTTTTGTTCTTCAAGTTTAAGTGAACAATGAGCCCCATTGTTAATCGTTTATCGGAAATTATTTGTAAATTTCGACAAGTAGAACAATGAATAGAACAGGTAGACTGTTGAAATCATTGTATATATTGCTTCTATATAGTCCAAGAAACTTATATGCAAAGCGTCCAAACAGTACAATTCGCCAATTTTTTGCTCTTCAAGTTTAAGTGAACTACGAGCCCCATTGTTAATCCTTCAAAGGAAATTATTTGTAAATTTCGACAAGTAGAACAATGAATGGAACAGGTAGACTGTTGAAATCATTGTATATATTGCTTCTATATAGTCTAAGAAACATATATGCAAAGCATCCAAACAGTACAATTCGCCAATTTTTTGTTCTTCAAGTTTAAGTGAACTACGAGCCCCATTGTTAATCCTTTAAAGGAAATTATTTGTAAATTTCGACAAGTAGAACAATGATTGGAACAGGTAGACGGTTGAAATCTTTGTATATATTGCTTCTATATAGTCTAAGAAACATATATGCAAAGCATCCAAACAGTACCATTCGCCAATTTATTGTTCTTCAAGTTTAAGTGAACTACGAGCCCCATTGTTAATCCTTCAAAGGAAATTATTTGTAAATTTCGACAAGTAGAACAATGAATGGAACAGGTAGACTGTTGAAATCATTGTATATATTGCTTCTATATAGTCTAAGAAACATATATGCAAAGCATCCAAACAGTACAATTCGCCAATTTTTTGTTCTTCAAGTTTAAGTAAACTACGATCCCCATTGTTAATCCCTTAACGGAAATTATTTGTAACTTTCGACAAGTAGAACAATGAATGGAACAGGTAGACGGTTGAATTCATTGTTTAGATTGCTTCTATATAGTCTAAGAAACATATATGCAAAGCATCCAAACAGTACCATTCGCCAATTTTTTGTTCTTCAAGTTTATGTGAACAATGAGCCCCATTGTTAATCCTTTATCGGAAATTATTTGTAAATTTCGACAAGTAGAACAATGAATGGATCAAGTAGACTGTTGAAATCATTGTATATATTGCTTCTATATAGTCCAAGAAACTTATATGCAAAGCACCCAAACAGTACAATTCGCCAATTTTTTGTTCTTCAAGTTTAAGTAAACTGCGATCCCCATTGTTAATCCCTTAACGGAAATTATTTGTAACTTTCGACAAGTAGAACAATGAATGGAACAGGTAGACGGTTGAAATCATTGTATATATTGCTTCTATATAGTCTATGAAATATATATGCAAAGCATCCAAACAGTACAATTCGTCAATTTTTTGTTCTTCAAGTTTAAGTGAACTACGAGCCCCATTGTTAATCCTTTAAAGGAAATTATTTGTAAATTTCGACAAGTAGAACAATGAATGGATCTTGTAGACGGTTGAATTCATTGTATATATTGCTTCTATATAGTCTACGAAACATATATGCAAAGCATCCAAACAGTACAATTCGCCAATTTTTTGTTCTTCAAGTTTAAGTGAACTACGAGCACCATTGTTAATCCTTTAAAGGAAATTATTTGTAAATTTCGACAAGTAGAACAATGAATGGATCATGTAGACGGTTGAAATCATTGCATATATTGCTTCTATATAGTCTACGAAACATATATGCAAAGCATCCAAACAGTAAAATTCGCCAATTTTTTGTTCTTCAAGTTTAAGTGAACTACGAGCCCCATTGTTAATCCTTTAACGGAAATTAATTGTAACTTTCTACAAGTTTAACAATGATTGGAACACGTAGACGGTTGAAATCATTGTATATATTGCTTCTATATAATCTAAGAAACATATATGCAAAGCATCCAAACAGTACAATTCGTCAATTTTTTGTTCTTCAAGTTTAAGTGAACTACGAGCCCCATTGTTAATCCTTTAAAGGAAATTATTTGTAAATTTCGGCAAGTAGAACAATGAATGGAATAGGTGGACGGTTGAAATCATTGTATATATTGCTTCTATATAGCCTACGAAACATCTATGCAAAGCATCCAAACAGTACAATTCTTCAATTTTTTGTTCTTCAAGTTTAAGTGAACAATGAGCCCCAATGGTTAATCCGTTATCGGAAATTATTTGTAACTTTCGACAAGTAGAACAATGAATGGAACAGGTAGACTGTTGAAATCATTGTATATATTGCTTCTATATAGTCCAAGAAACATATATACAAAGCGTCCAAACAGTACAATTCGCCAATTTTTTGCTCTTCGAGTTTAAGTGAACTACGAGCCCCATTGTTAATCCTTTAAAGGAAATTATTTGTAAATTTCGACAAGTAGAACAATGAATGGAACAGGTAGACGGTTGCAATCATTGTATATATTGCTTCTATATAGTCTAAGAAACAAATATGCAAAGCATCCAAACAGTACCATTTGCCAGTTTTTTGTTCTTCAAGTTTAAGTGAACAATGAGCCCCATTCTAAATCCTTTATCGGAAATTATTTGGAACTTTCGACAAGTAGAACAATGAATGGAACAGGTAGACGGTTGAGATCTTTGTATATGTTGCTTCTATATAGTCTAAGAAACATATATGCAAAGCATCCAAACAGTACCATTCGTCAATTTTTTGTTCTTCAAGTTTAAGTGAACAGCGAGCCCCATAGATAATCATGAAATGGAAATTATTTGTAACTTTCTACAAGTAGAACAATGAATAGTACAGGTAGACGGGTGAAGTCTTTCTATATCTTGCTTCTATATAGTCTAAGAAACATATATCCAAAGCATCCAAACAGTACAATTCGCCAATTTCTTGTTCTTCAAGTTTAAGTGAACTACGAGCCCCATTGTTAATCCTTTATCGGAAATTATTTGTTATTTTCGACAAGTAGAACAATGAATGGAACAGGTAGACGGTTGAAATCTTTGTATATATTGCTTCTATATAGTCTAAGAAACATATATGCAATGCATCCAAACAGTACAATTCGCTAATTGATTGTTCTTCAAGTTTAAGTGAACAACGAGCCCTATTGTTAATGCTTTAAAGGAAATTATTTGTAAATTTCGACAAGTAGAACAATGAATGGAACAGGTAGACTGTTGAAATCATTGTATATATTGCTTCTATATAGTCCAAGAAACTTATATGCAAAGCGTCCAAACAGTACAATTCGCCAATTTTTTGCTCTTCAAGTTTAAGTGAACTACGAGCCCCATTGTTAATCCTTTAAAGGAAATTATTTGTAAATTTCGGCAAGTAGAACAATGAATGGAATAGTTAGACGGTTGAAATCATTGTATATATTGCTTCTATGTAGTCTAAGAAACATATATGCAAAGCATCCAAACAGTACAATTCGTCAATTTTTTGTTCTTCAAGTTTAAGTAAACTACGATCCCCATTATTAATCCCTTAACGGAAATTATTTGTAACTTTCGACAAGTAGAACAATGAATGGAACAGGTAGACGGTTGAAATCATTGTATATATTGCTTCTATATAGTCTATGAAATATATATGCAAAGCATCCAAACAGTACAATTCGACAATTTTTTGTTCTTCAAGTTTAGTGAACAATGAGCCCCAATGGTTAATCCTTTATCGGAAATTATTTGTAATTTTCGACAAGTAGAACAATGAATGGATCAGGTAGACGGTTGAAATCATTGTATATATTGCTACTATATAGCCTACGAAACATCTATGCAAAGCATCCAAACAGTACAATTCGCCAATTTTTTGTTCTTCAAGTTTAAGTGAACTACGAGCCCCATTGTTAATCCTTTAACGGAAATTAATTGTAACTTTCTAAAACTAGAACAATGATTGGAACACGCAGACGGTTGAAATCTTTGTATATATTGCTTCCATATAGTCTAAGAAACATATATGCAAAGCATCCAAACAGTACAATTCTTCAATTTTTTGTTCTTCAAGTTTAAGTGAACAATGAGTCACAATGGTTAATCCGTTATCGGAAATTATTTGTAACTTTCGACAAGTAGAACAATGAATAGAACAGGTAGACGGTTGAAATCATTGTATCTATTGCTTCTATATAGTCCAAGAAACATATATGCATAGCGTCCAAACAGTACAATTCGCCAATTTTTTGCTCTTCAAGTTTAAGTGAACTACGAGCCCCATTGTTAATCCTTTAAAGGAAATTATTTGTAAATTTCGGCAAGTAGAACAATGAATGGAATAGGTAGACGGTTGAAATCATTGTATATATTGGTTCTATATAGTCTAAGAAACATATATGCAAAGCATCCAAACAGTAGCATTCGCCAATTTTTTGTTCTTCAAGTTTAAGTGAACAATGAGCCCCAATGGTTAATCCTTTATCGGAAATTATTTGTAATTTTCGACAAGTAGAACAATGAATGGAACAGGTAGACGGTTGAAATCTTTGTACATATTGCTTCTATATAGTCTAAGAAACATATATGCAAAGCATCCAAACAGTACCATTCGCCAATTTTTTGTTCTTCAAGTTTAAGTGAACTACGAGCCCCATTGTTAATCCTTCGAAGGAAATTATTTGTAAATTTCGACAAGTAGAACAATGAATGGATCTTGTAGACGGTTGAATTCATTGTATATATTGCTTCTATATAGCCTACGAAACATCTATGCACAGCATCCAAACAGTACAATTCGACAAATTTTTTGTTCTTCAAGTTTAAGTGAACTACGAGCCCCATTGTTAATCCTTTAACGGAAATTAAATGTAACTTTCTAAAACTAGAACAATGATTGGAACACGCAGACGGTTGAAATCTTTGTATATATTGCTTCCATATAGTCTAAGAAACATATATGCAAAGCATCCAAACAGTACAATTCTTCAATTTTTTGTTCTTCTAGTTTAAGTGAACAATGAGCCCCAATGGTTAATCCGTTATCGGAAATTATTTGTAACTTTCGACAAGTAGAACAATGAATGGAACAGGTAGACGGTTGAAATCTTTGTATATATTGCTTCTATATAGTCTAAGAAACATATATGCAAAGCATCCAAACAGTACCATTCGCCAATTTTTTGTTCTTCAAGTTTAAGTGAACTACGAGCCCCATTGTTAATCCTTCAAAGGAAATTATTTGTAATTTTCGACAAGTAGAACAATGAATGGAACAGGTAGACGGTTGAAATCTTTGTATATATTGCTTCTATATAATCTAAGAAACATACATGCAAAGCATCCAAACAGTACAATTCGTCAATTTTTTGTTCTTCAAGTTTAAATGAACTACGAGCCCCATTGTTAATCCTTTAAAGGAAATTATTTGTAAATTTCGACAAGTAGAACAATGATTGGAACACGAAGACGGTTGAAATCTTTGTATATATTGCTTCCATATAGTCTAAGAAACATATATGCAAAGCATCCAAACAGTACCATTCGCCAATTTTTTGTTCTTCAAGTTTAAGTGAACTACGAGCCCCATTGTTAATCCTTTAACGGAAATTAATTGTAAATTTCTAAAACTAGAACAATGATTGAAACACGCAGACGGTTGAAATCTTTGTATATATTGCTTCCATATAGTCTAAGAAACATATATGCAAAGCATCCAAACAGTACAATTCTTCAATTTTTTGTTCTTCTAGTTTAAGTGAACAATGAGCCCCAATGGTTAATCCGTTATCGGAAATTATTTGTAACTTTCGACAAGTAGAACAATGAATGGAATAGGTAGACGGTTAAAATCATTGTATATATTGGTTCTATATAGTCTAAGAAACATATATGCAAAGCATCCAAACAGTAGCATTCGCCAATTTTTTGTTCTTCAAGTTTAAGTGAACAATGAGCCCCAATGGTTAATCCTTTATCGGAAATTATTTGTAATTTTCGACAAGTAGAACAATGAATGGAACAGGTAGACGGTTGAAATCTTTGTACATATTGCTTCTATATAGTCTAAGAAACATATATGCAAAGCATCCAAACAGTACCATTCGCCAATTTTTTGTTCTTCAAGTTTAAGTGAACTACGAGCCCCATTGTTAATCCTTCGAAGGAAATTATTTGTAAATTTCGACAAGTAGAACAATGAATGGAACAGGTAGACGGTTGAAATCTTTGTATATATTGCTTCTATATAATCTAAGAAGCATATATGCAAAGCATCCAAACAGTACCATTCGCCAATTTTTTGTTCTTCAAGTTTAAGTGAACAATGAGCCCCATTGTTAATCCTTTATCGGAAATTATTTGTAACTTTCGACAAGTAGAACAGTGAATGGAACAGGTAGACGGTTGAAATCTTTGTATATATTGCTTCTATATAGTATAAGAAACATATTTGCAAAGCATCCAAACAGTACAATTCTTCAATTTTTTGTTCTTCAAGTTTAAGTGAACAATGAGCCCCAATGGTTAATCCGTTATCGGAAATTATTTGTAACTTTCGACAAGTAGAACAATGAATGGAACAAGTAGACTGTTGAAATCATTGTATATATTGCTTCTATATAGTCCAAGAAACATATATACAAAGCGTCCAAACAGTACAATTCGCCAATTTTTTGCTCTTCAAGTTTAAGTGAACTACGAGCCCCATTGTTAATCCTTTAAAGGAAATTATTTGTAAATTTCGACAAGTAGAACAATGAATGGATCATGTAGACGGTTGAAATCATTGTATATATTGCTTCTATATAATCTAAGAAACATATATGCAAAGCATCCAAACAGTACAATTCGTCAATTTTTTGTTCTTCAAGTTTAAGTGAACTACGAGCCCCATTGTTAATCCTTTAAAGGAAATTATTTGTAAATTTCGACAAGTAGAACAATGAATGGATCTTGTAGACGGTTGAATTCATTGTTTATATTGCTTCTATATAGTCTACGAAACATATATGCAAAGCATCCAAACAGTACAATTCGCCAATTTTTTGTTCTTCAAGTTGAAGTGAACTACGAGCCCCATTGTTAATCCTTTAAAGGAAATTATTTGTAAATTTCGACAAGTAGAACAATGAATGGATCAAGTAGACGGTTGAAATCATTGTATATATTGCTTCTATATAGACTACGAAACATATATGCAAAGCATCCAAACAGTACAATTCGCCAATTTTTTGTTCTTCAAGTTTAAGTGAACTACGAGCCCCATTGTTAATCCTTTAACGGAAATTAATTGTAACTTTCTACAAGTAGAACAATGATTGGAACACGTAGACGGTTGAAATCTTTGTATATATTGCTTCCATATAGTCTAAGAAACATGTACGCAAAGCATCCAAACAGTACCATTCGCCAATTTTTTGTTCTTCATGTTTAAGTGAACAATGAGCCCCAATGGTTAATCCTTTATCGGAAATTATTTGTAATTTTCGACAAGTAGAACAATGAATGGAACAGGTAGACGGTTGAAATCTTTGTATATATTGCTTCTATATAATCTAAGAAACATATATGCAAAGCATCCAAACAGTACAATTCGTCAATTTTTTGTTCTTCAAGTTTAAGTGAACTACGAGCCCCATTGTTAATCCTTTAAAGGAAATTATTTGTAAATTTCGACAAGTAGAACAATGAATGGATCATGTAGACGGTTGAAATCATTGTATATATTGCTTCTATATAGTCCAAGAAACTTATATGCAAAGCGTCCAAACAGTACAATTCGCCAATTTTTTGCTCTTCAAGTTTAAGTGAACTACGAGCCCCATTGTTAATCCTTTAACGGAAATTAATTGTAACTTTCTACAAGTAGAACAATGATTGGAACAAGTAGACTGTTGAAATCATTGTATATATTGCTTCTATATAGTCCAAGAAACATATATACAAAGCGTCCAAACAGTACAATTCGCCAATTTTTTGCTCTTCAAGTTTAAGTGAACTACGAGCCCCATTGTTAATCCTTTAAAGGAAATTATTTGTAAATTTCGACAAGTAGAACAATGAATGGATCTTGTAGACGGTTGAAATCTTTGTATATATTGCTTCCATATAGTCTAAGAAACATATATGCAAAGCATCCAAACAGTACCATTCGCCAATTTTTTGTTCTTCAAGTTTAAGTGAACAATGAGCCCCATTGTTAATCCTTTAAAGGAAATTATTTGTAAATTTCGACAAGTAGAACAATGAATGGAACAGGTAGACTGTTGAAATCATTGTATATATTGCTTCTATATAGTCTACGAAACATATATGCAAAGCATCCAAACAGTACAATTCGTCACTTTTTTGTTCTTCAAGTTTAAGTGAACTACGAGCCCCATTGTTAATCCTTTAAAGGAAATTATTTGTAAATTTCGACAAGTAGAACAATGAATGGATCATGTAGACGGTTGAAATCATTGCATATATTGCTTCTATATAGTCTACGATACATATATGCAAAGCATCCAAACAGTACAATTCGCCAATTTTTTGTTCTTCAAGTTTAAGTGAACTACGAGCCCCATTGTTAATCCTTTAACGGAAATTAATTGTAACTTTCTACAAGTAGAACAATGATTGGAACACGAAGACGGTTGAAATCTTTGTATATATGTAGGGATACTATTATTGATGGTAATGACAGTCGGGTTTGTACTAACGTTTATTAACTTAAAAAAAATATATAACAGGCACACAAAATGAAATAACAAAAATACGAATACGTTCTACACTCAAGCAATGGCGTTCTCAATCTCTCTCTGCACGCTTTCCTTGCCGTCTTCTCCAACTCTACTGTCTTTTGTTTTTTCCATTCCCTACTCCGCACCATGCTTTCTCGCTCTCTGTCCATCAAACACTCTCATTCACTCGCTCATTCGCTCTGCATTACCACACTCGGCCTCTCCTGACCTATCTTCGGTCTCCGAAGGGCAAAGTACTTCGTCGTCATAGTAGTCGAATCGTTTCATATGATCGGCTGCTGTAGACGTCATCGTCGGTCCCTCACCATCACCTACGCGTGCTACTTCATAGCGGTCGTTGCGCTTCACTTTGGTGACTTTGTATGGTCCCAAATACTTGCGTTTTATTTTCAAACCTGCTCCAAACTGAGTACGTTTAATAAAAACAAGATCTCCTTCCTTGTACTGAGTAGCCGGCTTCCTTCCACGATCATACTGCTTCCTGTTTTCTTCCTGTATTTTGTTAAGATTTTGCTTGGCTATTATTCTTAAATCGTCACGATCCTCAGTAAACGCTTGTATGGCTTCTTCTTCGATTAACGCTAGTATCTCTAGGCTTTCGGGATGTCTCATCTTCGTACCGAACATGACTTCAAACGGAGACATACCGAGACTCCTCTGGAACGTGCTGTTTAAACATCCTTGTACCTTGTCCGTATACTTGTACCATTTATTTGGATCGTTCACCGACAATTTAGTAAGAACGGGAATAATCGTTCTTATGATCCGTTCGGCTTGTCCATTCCCTCGTGGTACGCCTGTCGTGGTAAGTATCGCTTCGATTCCATTCTCGTGGCAATAGTTCTTGTATTCAGCGGACGTAAAGGCCGCTCCGCGATCCGTCACAATTCGTTGCGGATTTCCAAATATCTTCCGTTGAGCTTGCAACTTCTCGACTACTTCCCTCGCGTTTGTGGTTTTGGTGGGATACAACCACGTAAATTTGGAAAAACCATCCACAATGACGAATAAATAGGCATACCATTTCTTCGTACTTGTCATTGGACCCACGTGATCCATGTGATAGGTTTGTAGCGGCGTGTCTCCTTTTGGTATTGGTTTTAGAAAGCCGTCCTTCTTCCCCGATTTTCTTTCGGCTATCACGCATTTCACGCAACAACTAATAAATCGCTTGATTTTGTCTTCTAACTGGGGAATGTAGTACTGACTTTCAATCTCTTCCGTCATTTTCTTTGATCCGAAATGACCGTTTTCGTGGCTCCGCCGTATTATTTCCGTTTGCAACACTATGGGCACTACTATCAACTTCCGGTTCCCTTTTCTTCTCATTAACAAATCATTCTCTACGAAATAGTCCTCATATGTTTCGGTTTCCAATACCTTTCTTATTATCCGTAACCTTTCCTCTTCCTGCTGCTTTTGACGTAACATCGCGCTGAAACTAGCTTGAATCACTAACACTGGCGCACGACTCAATGCATCCACATGCTTCAATCTTTCGCCAGGTCTATGCTCGACCACATACTCAAACTCCTCGAGCATCAAGGCCCATCGCGCAATCTTTGGTGTCAAGTCTCTTTTGGACAATGTCTTTCGAAACGCATCGCAATCGGTCACAAGTTTAAATTTCACTCCTAGCAAATATACCCGCAGCTTCTTAACAGCACTTATTACAGCTAATATCTCTAATTCAAACGAATGGTAGCGCTTTTCCGTATCTGTAGTTTTTTTACTGTAAAAGTATACCGGGTGCAACGATTCTTCGTCGACGGATCGTTGAAACAATACCGCTCCGAATCCGTCCTGACTCGCGTCGGTGTGTAACTCCGTTATCGCGCCTGGATCATAAATCCGTAATACTGGATTATTCGATAATCTACTTTTTAGTGTATTCAACGCGTGTTCCTGTCTTTCACCCCATAAAAAGTTCACGTCACGTTTGGTCAAATCAGACAATGGACTAGCGATCTTAGCATAATCTTTAATAAATTTTCTGAAATATCCCGTTAAACCGAGAAAACTTCGGACCTGTCTTACAGTTTTGGGCTGAGGAAATTTTCTAACCGCTCGCGTTTTAAGAGATCCTGGTGATATTTTACCGTTCTCTATATCATAACCCAAAAACTCTATTTTCCTTCTCAAAAATTGGCATTTCGTCCAATTAATGCGTAATCCATTGGCTGCCGCCACACCAAGTGTTCGTTTTAATTTCTCCAAAGCGTCGCGATTATCTTTTCCCGGAATTATAACGTCATCTACATAGGTAAATACTATCCTTTCCCGAATCAAATCTCGAAAGACGTCTGAGATAAATCGCAAAAAGCTCATCGGACTGATGCAAAGGCCAAATGGTGTCTTAGTGAACTCAAATTGCCCCTCTGGTGTCACAAAAGATGTGTACTTTTGACTGTCTTCGGTAACCGGCACATGAAAGAAACCGTTTTCGAGATCCAATACGGAGAATACTCGCGCGTCATTCAATGCATCAATGCAGTCCTCGATTAACGGCATTGGGAAACGGTCGCGTATTATTTTCCTGTTTATTGCGCGGTAATCTATGCACACCCTATATGAACCGTTTTTCTTAGGAACTACGACCACCGGACTGGCGTATTCACTCACACTAGGCCGAACGATGCCTGCGTCCAACCACTCGCTTAATTGTTTATTTACTATTTGTTTTTCTTTGGTCGCTAATCGCCGTGGTTTCAAATTGACCGGTACATTATCGCTTACCACAATTCTTGTTTGTACCCTCGTTTGCAGATTTTCCACCGGTTTGTAGTCTCTTATCAGTTCTTCTATTTCACCTTTAAACGGTTGCCTAACATCTAACTCACACTCATTCACGCAACATATGCTCTTTAATTCGTGCACTCCTTCATTCATATCGTCACTTTCCGCCGCACTGCTCTCACTTGTTTGCGACACACACACATTGTCGTCACCGACCTCTGTGTCGCCGGTGTCGTTGCCTTTTAAGCAGCTGTTCGGTATCTTCTTCACGCTGATTATTTCTCCTTGTCGAAAACATACCTCTGCCTCGCGCAAGAAATCGTGTCCAAGTATCAAATCGCACGGGATGGTTGCCGTCGGCACTACGAATATCTTAATTCTATATTTCTCACCTGCGAGCACAACATTGTCTTCAAAGGTGCCGAGAGCTGGCGTCACTGCATTTCCTGCACCCATACACTTTGTGAACGTCACTTTAAGTTTTTCACCACCTATTTCTTTATATTTCGCTTCTTGCATCACGTTAATGTCACTTCCCGAATCAATTAGTGCATTGCATAGCACATTGTTAATTAACACCTTGTGTGTTTTTACACTCGCGATGCAATTGATTGTCGCACTTTTGTTTATTGTTTTTTCACAGTTTCTGGCCAAATGACCAAAATCGTTACATTTAAAGCACTTGGGTCCTTTTCCCTTTTCCGGGCAATCTTGGGCAGCATGCCGCGTATCGCCACAAGTATTGCAACGTGACTTTTTATCCGACCTGTCCGTTCCTCCTTTGTTCGATTTCACGTCCTCCTTCGTCGTTCGATGCTTTCTTGTTTCACCTCTTCTTTCGCGATCCCTCATTTTGTCGTATATTTTTATGTTGTCCTTGAGCTCGCTCAACGTGCGCGATTGATACAGAATCGCTTTATTGCTTTCTGCATCCGTGGTACCTTGAATAATATAGTCAATGATCGCTCGCTCCTCTATTTTACACTGACTCGCAATTTCCATCATGGCGTATACGTACTGTCTTCCAGTTTCATCATTCCGTCGCTTACGCCTGTATAATTCGGCATGTACTTCGGCACTGCTAACATCGACTTTAAACTCGCGTAATAGTTTTTGTTTGAATGTCTTCCATGTGGTGATTGATTTTTCTGACGCGATGTATTGCTTCGCGGATCCTCGTAACATGCGTTTTGCATATATTAGTTTTTGTAAATCGTTCCAGTTTAGTAAAATGCTTGTCTCTTCGAAATTTCTTATCCACTTTTCAACCGCGATTTTGTCGTCGCCCGAAAAGTATGTTAAACTGTCTTCTACGTCTTTTATTGAAAATGTGGGCCTTCGATGGGATCGGCCACGTGTCCTCGTCTCGGTTTCGCTATCGCTTTCTTCCGTGTCTGTATCTTCTTCTTCTTCATCTTCCGTCTCTTCACTTGTATTCTCTTGTTTTCGCAAATATTCTTTCAGCCGTTTTCCCAATTCTGCTTTTTTCCCTATCGTGTCTAAATTTAATTTTTCGAGTTCCTTTCTTAGTTGGCTTACCTTCATCTTATCTACTTCACTTTCCTTTAGTTTTCTCTTTCGTTGTTCTTCTGCACTTATTATCGTTCGATCGGCTTCTTCTTCTTCCCGTTGATCACTATCCTCTCTTTCGCTTGTCGCCTTGCCTGCAACTGTGTTTCCTATATTCGCATTCATCTTGCCTTTTGTCTCTTTTCCTTTCACTTGATATTACTTTTACTTTAATTCGCGTGAATCGTTCTTTTGCAAAAATCCACCGTTGTCTTCACCGTTCCGTACTTTTCACTTTACAGCGTACTAGCCGTCAGTCTTTCACTTTTTCTTGAACGATGGCGACCATGAATAATCACACTTTTACCGATTCACTTCCACTTATTCTGACTGTACCATCGGATCCCAGGACGAGCCCCCAAATGTAGGGATACTATTATTGATGGTAATGACAGTCGGGTTTGTACTAACGTTTATTAACTTAAAAAAAATATATAACAGGCACACAAAATGAAATAACAAAAATACGAATACGTTCTACACTCAAGCAATGGCGTTCTCAATCTCTCTCTGCACGCTTTCCTTGCCGTCTTCTCCAACTCTACTGTCTTTTGTTTTTTCCATTCCCTACTCCGCACCATGCTTTCTCGCTCTCTGTCCATCAAACACTCTCATTCACTCGCTCATTCGCTCTGCATTACCACATATATTGCTTCCATAAAGTCTAAGAAACATATATGCAAAGCATCCAAACAGTACAATTCGCCAATTTTTTGTTCTTCAAGCTTAGTGAACAATGAGCCCCAATGGTTAATCCTTTATCGGAAATTATTTGTAACTTTCGACAAGTAGAACAATGTATGGAACAGGTAGACGGTTGAAATCTTTGTATATATTGCTTCTATATAATCTAAGAAACATATATGCAAAGCATCCAAACAGTACAATTCGTCAATTTTTTGTTCTTCAAGTTTAAGTGAACTACGAGCCCCATTGTTAATCCTTTAAAGGAAATTATTTGTAAATTTCGACAAGTAGAACAATGAATGGATCTTGTAGACGGTTGAATTCATTGTATATATTGCTTCTATATAGCCTACGAAACATCTATGCAAAGCATCCAAACAGTACAATTCGACAAATTTTTTGTTCTTCAAGTTTAAGTGAACTACGAGCCCCATTGTTAATCCTTTAACGGAAATTAAATGTAACTTTCTAAAACTAGAACAATGATTGGAACACGCAGACGGTTGAAATCTTTGTATATATTGCTTCCATATAGTCTAAGAAACATATATGCAAAGCATCCAAACAGTACAATTCTTCAATTTTTTGTTCTTCTAGTTTAAGTGAACAATGAGCCCCAATGGTTAATCCGTTATCGGAAATTATTTGTAACTTTCGACATGTAGAACAATGAATGGAACAGGTAGACGGTTGAAATCTTTGTATATATTGCTTCTATATAGTCTAAGAAACATATATGCAAAGCATCCAAACAGTACCATTCGCCAATTTTTTGTTCTTCAAGTTTAAGTGAACTACGAGCCCCATTGTTAATCCTTCAAAGGAAATTATTTGTAATTTTCGACAAGTAGAACAATGAATGGAACAGGTAGACGGTTGAAATCTTTGTATATATTGCTTCTATATAATCTAAGAAACATACATGCAAAGCATCCAAACAGTACAATTCGTCAATTTTTTGTTCTTCAAGTTTAAGTGAACTACGAGCCCCATTGTTAATCCTTTAAAGGAAATTATTTGTAAATTTCGACAAGTAGAACAATGATTGGAACACGAAGACGGTTGAAATCTTTGTATATATTGCTTCCATATAGTCTAAGAAACATATATGCAAAGCATCCAAACAGTACCATTCGCCAATTTTTTGTTCTTCAAGTTTAAGTGAACTACGAGCCCCATTGTTAATCCTTTAACGGAAATTAATTGTAAATTTCTAAAACTAGAACAATGATTGAAACACGCAGACGGTTGAAATCTTTGTATATATTGCTTCCATATAGTCTAAGAAACATATATGCAAAGCATCCAAACAGTACAATTCTTCAATTTTTTGTTCTTCTAGTTTAAGTGAACAATGAGCCCCAATGGTTAATCCGTTATCGGAAATTATTTGTAACTTTCGACAAGTAGAACAATGAATGGAACAGGTAGACGGTTGAAATCTTTGTATAAATTGCTTCTATATAGTCTAAGAAACATATATGCAAAGCATCCAAACAGTACCATTCGCCAATTTATTGTTCTTCAAGTTTAAGTGAACTACGAGCCCCATTGTTAATCCTTCAAAGGAAATTATTTGTAAATTTCGACAAGTAGAACAATGAATGGAACAGGTAGACTGTTGAAATCATTGTATATATTGCTACTATATAGTCTAAGAAACATATATGCAAAGCATCCAAACAGTACAATTCGCCAATTTTTTGTTCTTCAAGTATATGTAAACTACGATCCCCATTGTTAATCCCTTAACGGAAATTATTTGTAACTTTCGACAAGTAGAACAATGAATGGAACAGGTAGACGGTTGAAATCTTTGTATATATTGCTTCTATATAATCTAAGAAGCATATATGCAAAGCATCCAAACAGTACCATTCGCCAATTTATTGTTCTTCAAGTTTAAGTGAACAATGAGCCCCATTGTTAATCCTTTATCGGAAATTATTTGTAACTTTCGACAAGTAGAACAATGAATGGAACAGGTAGACGGTTGAAATCATTGTACATATTGCTTCTATATAGTCTAAGAAACATATATGCAAAGCATCCAAACAGTACAATTCGACAATTTTTTGTTCTTCAAGTTTAAGTGAACAACGAGCCCCATTGTTAATCCTTTAAAGGAAATTATTTGTAAATTTCGACAAGTAGAACAATGATTGGAACACGTAGACGGTTGAAATCATTGTATATATTGCTTCTATATAGCCTACGAAACATCAATGCAAAGCATCCAAACAGTACAATTCGCCAATTTTTTGTTCTTCAAGGTTAAGTGAACTACGAGCCCCATTGTTAATCCTTTAACGGAAATTAATTGTAACTTTCTACAACTAGAACAATGATTGGAACACGCAGACGGTTGAAATCTTTGTATATATTGCTTCCATATAGTCTAAGAAACATATATGTAAAGCATCCAAACAGTACCATTCGCCAATTTTTTGTTCTTCAAGTTTAGTGAACAATGAGCCCCAATGGTTAATCCTTTATCGGTAATTATTTGTAACTTTCGACAAGTAGAACAATGAATAGAACTGGTAGACGGTTGAAATCTTTGTATATGTTGCTTCTATATAGTGTAAGAAACCTATATGCAAAGCATCTCAACAGTAACATTCGCCAATTTTTTGATCTTCAAGTTTAAGTGAACAATGAGCCCCATTGTTAATCCTTTATCGGAAATTATTTGTAACTCTCGACAAGTAGAACAATGAATGGAACAGGTAGACGGTTGAAATCATTGTATATATTGCTTCTATATAGTCAAAGAAACATATATGCAAAGCATCCAAACAGTACCATTCGCCAATTTTTTGTTCTTCAAGTTTAAGTGAACAATGAGCCCCAATGGTTAATCCTTTATCGGAAATTATTTGTAATTTTCGACAAGTAGAACAATGAATGGAACAGGTAGACGGTTGAAATCTTTTTATATATTGCTTCTATATAATCTAAGAAACATATATGCAAAGCATCCAAACAGTACAATTCGACAATTTTTTGTTCTTCAAGTTTAGTGAACAATGATTCCCAATGGTTAATCCTTTATCGGAAATTATTTGTAATTTTCGACAAGTAGAACAATGAATGGAACAGGTAGACGGTTGAAATCTTTGTATATATTGCTTCTATATAATCTAAGAAGCATATATGCAAAGCATCCAAACAGTACCATTCGCCAATTTTTTGTTCTTCAAGTTTAAGTGAACAATGAGCCCCATTGTTAATCCTTTATCGGAAATTATTTGTAACTTTCGACAAGTAGAACAGTGAATGGAACAGGTAGACGGTTGAAATCTTTGTATATATTGCTTCTATATAGTATAAGAAACATATTTGCAAAGCATCCAAACAGTACAATTCTTCAATTTTTTGTTCTTCAAGTTTAAGTGAACAATGAGCCCCAATGATTAATCCGTTATCGGAAATTATTTGTAACTTTCGACAAGTAGAACAATGAATGGAACAAGTAGACTGTTGAAATCATTGTATATATTGCTTCTATATAGTCCAAGAAACATATATACAAAGCGTCCAAACAGTACAATTCGCCAATTTTTTGCTCTTCAAGTTTAAGTGAACTACGAGCCCCATTGTTAATCCTTTAAAGGAAATTATTTGTAAATTTCGACAAGTAGAACAATGAATGGATCATGTAGACGGTTGAAATCATTGTATATATTGCTTCTATATAATCTAAGAAACATATATGCAAAGCATCCAAACAGTACAATTCGTCAATTTTTTGTTCTTCAAGTTTAAGTGAACTACGAGCCCCATTGTTAATCCTTTAAAGGAAATTATTTGTAAATTTCGACAAGTAGAACAATGAATGGATCTTGTAGACGGTTGAATTCATTGTTTAGATTGCTTCTATATAGTCTACGAAACATATATGCAAAGCATCCAAACAGTACAATTCGCCAATTTTTTGTTCTTCAAGTTGAAGTGAACTACGAGCCCCATTGTTAATCCTTTAAAGGAAATTATTTGTAAATTTCGACAAGTAGAACAATGAATGGATCAAGTAGACGGTTGAAATCATTGTATATATTGCTTCTATATAGACTACGAAACATATATGCAAAGCATCCAAACAGTACAATTCGCCAATTTTTTGTTCTTCAAGTTTAAGTGAACTACGAGCCCCATTGTTAATCCTTTAACGGAAATTAATTGTAACTTTCTACAAGTAGAACAATGATTGGAACACGTAGACGGTTGAAATCTTTGTATATATTGCTTCCATATAGTCTAAGAAACATGTACGCAAAGCATCCAAACAGTACCATTCGCCAATTTTTTGTTCTTCATGTTTAAGTGAACAATGAGCCCCAATGGTTAATCCTTTATCGGAAATTATTTGTAATTTTCGACAAGTAGAACAACGAATGGAACAGGTAGACGGTTGAAATCTTTGTATATATTGCTTCTATATAATCTAAGAAACATATATGCAAAGCATCCAAACAGTACAATTCGTCAATTTTTTGTTCTTCAAGTTTAAGTGAACTACGAGCCCCATTGTTAATCCTTTAAAGGAAATTATTTGTAAATTTCGACAAGTAGAACAATGAATGGATCATGTAGACGGTTGAAATCATTGTATATATTTGCTTCTATATAGTCCAAGAAACTTATATGCAAAGCGTCCAAACAGTACAATTCGCCAATTTTTTGCTCTTCAAGTTTAAGTGAACTACGAGCCCCATTGTTAATCCTTTAACGGAAATTAATTGTAACTTTCTACAAGTAGAACAATGATTGGAACACGTAGACGGTTGAAATCATTGTATATATTGCTTCTATATAATCTAAGAAACATATATGCAAAGCATCCAAACAGTACAATTCGTCAATTTTTTGTTCTTCAAGTTTAAGTGAGCTACGAGCCCCATTGTTAATCCTTTAAAGGAAATTATTTGTAAATTTCGACAAGTAGAACAATGAATGGATCTTGTAGACGGTTGAAATCTTTGTATATATTGCTTCCATATAGTCTAAGAAACATATATGCAAAGCATCCAAACAGTACCATTCGCCAATTTTTTGTTCTTCAAGTTTAAGTGAACTACGAGCCCCATTGTTAATCCTTTAAAGGAAATTATTTGTAAATTTCGACAAGTAGAACAATGAATGGATCTTGTAGACGGTTGAATTCATTGTTTATATTGCTTCTATATAGTCTACGAAACATATATGCAAAGCATCCAAACAGTACAATTCGTCAATTTTTTGTTCTTCAAGTTTAAGTGAACTACGAGCCCCATTGTTAATCCTTTAAAGGAAATTATTTGTAAATTTCGACAAGTAGAACAATGAATGGATCTTGTAGACGGTTGAATTCATTGTTTATATTGCTTCTATATAGTCTACGAAACATATATGCAAAGCATCCAAACAGTACAATTCGCCAATTTTTTGTTCTTCAAGTTGAAGTGAACTACGAGCCCCATTGTTAATCCTTTAAAGGAAATTATTTGTAAATTTCGAAAAGTAGAACAATGAATGGATCAAGTAGACGGTTGAAATCATTGTATATATTGCTTCTATATAGACTACGAAACATATATGCAAAGCATCCAAACAGTACAATTCGCCAATTTTTTGTTCTTCAAGTTTAAGTGAACTACGAGCCCCATTGTTAATCCTTTAACGGAAATTAATTGTAACTTTCTACAAGTAGAACAATGATTGGAACACGTAGACGGTTGAAATCTTTGTATATATTGCTTCCATATAGTCTAAGAAACATGTACGCAAAGCATCCAAACAGTACCATTCGCCAATTTTTTGTTCTTCATGTTTAAGTGAACAATGAGCCCCAATGGTTAATCCTTTAAAGGAAATTATTTGTAATTTTCGACAAGTAGAACAATGAATGGATCTTGTAGACGGTTGAAATCTTTGTATATATTGCTTCCATATAGTCTAAGAAACATATATGCAAAGCATCCAAACAGTACCATTCGCCAATTTTTTGTTCTTCAAGTTTAAGTGAACAATGAGCCCCATTGTTAATCGTTTATCGGAAATTATTTGTAAATTTCGACAAGTAGAACAATGAATAGAACTGGTAGACTGTTGAAATCATTGTATATATTGCTTCTATATAGTCCAAGAAACTTATATGCAAAGCGTCCAAACAGTACAATTCGCCAATTTTTTGCTCTTCAAGTTTAAGTGAACTACGAGCCCCATTGTTAATCCTTCAAAGGAAATTATTTGTAAATTTCGACAAGTAGAACAATGAATGGAACAGGTAGACTGTTGAAATCATTGTATATATTGCTTCTATATAGTCTAAGAAACATATATGCAAAGCATCCAAACAGTACAATTCGCCAATTTTTTGTTCTTCAAGTTTAAGTGAACTACGAGCCCCATTGTTAATCCTTTAAAGGAAATTATTTGTAAATTTCGACAAGTAGAACAATGATTGGAACAGGTAGACGGTTGAAATCTTTGTATATATTGCTTCTATATAGTCTAAGAAACATATATGCAAAGCATCCAAACAGTACCATTCGCCAATTTATTGTTCTTCAAGTTTAAGTGAACTACGAGCCCCATTGTTAATCCTTCAAAGGAAATTATTTGTAAATTTCGACAAGTAGAACAATGAATGGAACAGGTAGACTGTTGAAATCATTGTATATATTGCTTCTATATAGTCTAAGAAACATATATGCAAAGCATCCAAACAGTACAATTCGCCAATTTTTTGTTCTTCAAGTTTAAGTAAACTACGATCCCCATTGTTAATCCCTTAACGGAAATTATTTGTAACTTTCGACAAGTAGAACAATGAATGGAACAGGTAGACGGTTGAAATCATTTTATATATTGCTTCTATATAGTCTAAGAAACATATATGCAAAGCATCCAAACAGTACCATTCGCCAATTTTTTGTTCTTCAAGTTTATGTGAACAATGAGCCCCATTGTTAATCCTTTATCGGAAATTATTTGTAACTTTCGACAAGTAGAACAGCGAATGGAACAGGTAGACTGTTGAAATCATTGTATATATTGCTTCTATATAGTCCAAGAAACTTATATGCAAAGCACCCAAACAGTACAATTCGCCAATTTTTTGTTCTTCAAGTTTAAGTAAACTGCGATCCCCATTGTTAATCCCTTAACGGAAATTATTTGTAACTTTCGACAAGTAGAACAATGAATGGAACAGGTAGACGGTTGAAATCATTGTATATATTGCTTCTATATAGTCTATGAAATATATATGCAAAGCATCCAAACAGTACAATTCGTCAATTTTTTGTTCTTCAAGTTTAAGTGAACTACGAGCCCCATTGTTAAACCTTTAAAGGAAATTATTTGTAAATTTCGACAAGTAGAACAATGAATGGATCTTGTAGACGGTTGAATTCATTGTATATATTGCTTCTATATAGTCTACGAAACATATATGCAAAGCATCCAAACAGTACAATTCGCCAATTTTTTGTTCTTCAAGTTTAAGTGAACTACGAGCACCATTGTTAATCCTTTAAAGGAAATTATTTGTAAATTTCGACAAGTAGAACAATGAATGGATCATGTAGACGGTTGAAATCATTGTATATATTGCTTCTATATAGTCCAAGAAACTTATATGCAAAGCGTCCAAACAGTACAATTCGCCAATTTTTTGCTCTTCAAGTTTAAGTGAACTACGAGCCCCATTGTTAATCCTTTAACGGAAATTAATTGTAACTTTCTACAAGTAGAACAATGATTGGAACACGTAGACGGTTGAAATCATTGTATATATTGCTTCTATATAATCTAAGAAACATATATGCAAAGCATCCAAACAGTACAATTCGTCAATTTTTTGTTCTTCAAGTTTAAGTGAGCTACGAGCCCCATTGTTAATCCTTTAAAGGAAATTATTTGTAAATTTCGAAAAGTAGAACAATGAATGGATCTTGTAGACGGTTGAAATCTTTGTATATATTGCTTCCATATAGTCTAAGAAACATATATGCAAAGCATCCAAACAGTACCATTCGCCAATTTTTTGTTCTTCAAGTTTAAGTGAACAATGAGCCCCATTGTTAATCGTTTATCGGAAATTATTTGTAAATTTCGACAAGTAGAACAATGAATAGAACAGGTAGACTGTTGAAATCATTGTATATATTGCTTCTATATAGTCTAAGAAACATATATGCAAAGCATCCAAACAGTACCATTCGCCAATTTATTGTTCTTCAAGTTTAAGTGAACTACGAGCCCCATTGTTAATCCTTCAAAGGAAATTATTTGTAAATTTCGACAAGTAGAACAATGAATGGAACAGGTAGACTGTTGAAATCATTGTATATATTGCTTCTATATAGTCTAAGAAACATATATGCAAAGCATCCAAACAGTACAATTCGCCAATTTTTTGTTCTTCAAGTTTAAGTAAACTACGATCCCCATTGTTAATCCCTTAACGGAAATTATTTGTAACTTTCGACAAGTAGAACAATGAATGGAACAGGTAGACGGTTGAAATCATTTTATATATTGCTTCTATATAGTCTAAGAAACATATATGCAAAGCATCCAAACAGTACCATTCGCCAATTTTTTGTTCTTCAAGTTTATGTGAACAATGAGCCCCATTGTTAATCCTTTATCGGAAATTATTTGTAACTTTCGACAAGTAGAACAGCGAATGGAACAGGTAGACTGTTGAAATCATTGTATATATTGCTTCTATATAGTCCAAGAAACTTATATGCAAAGCACCCAAACAGTACAATTCGCCAATTTTTTGTTCTTCAAGTTTAAGTAAACTGCGATCCCCATTGTTAATCCCTTAACGGAAATTATTTGTAACTTTCGACAAGTAGAACAATGAATGGAACAGGTAGACGGTTGAAATCATTGTATATATTGCTTCTATATAGTCTATGAAATATATATGCAAAGCATCCAAACAGTACAATTCGTCAATTTTTTGTTCTTCAAGTTTAAGTGAACTACGAGCCCCATTGTTAAACCTTTAAAGGAAATTATTTGTAAATTTCGACAAGTAGAACAATGAATGGATCTTGTAGACGGTTGAATTCATTGTATATATTGCTTCTATATAGTCTACGAAACATATATGCAAAGCATCCAAACAGTACAATTCGCCAATTTTTTGTTCTTCAAGTTTAAGTGAACTACGAGCACCATTGTTAATCCTTTAAAGGAAATTATTTGTAAATTTCGACAAGTAGAACAATGAATGGATCATGTAGACGGTTGAAATCATTGTATATATTGCTTCTATATAGTCCAAGAAACTTATATGCAAAGCGTCCAAACAGTACAATTCGCCAATTTTTTGCTCTTCAAGTTTAAGTGAACTACGAGCCCCATTGTTAATCCTTTAACGGAAATTAATTGTAACTTTCTACAAGTAGAACAATGATTGGAACACGTAGACGGTTGAAATCATTGTATATATTGCTTCTATATAATCTAAGAAACATATATGCAAAGCATCCAAACAGTACAATTCGTCAATTTTTTGTTCTTCAAGTTTAAGTGAGCTACGAGCCCCATTGTTAATCCTTTAAAGGAAATTATTTGTAAATTTCGAAAAGTAGAACAATGAATGGATCTTGTAGACGGTTGAAATCTTTGTATATATTGCTTCCATATAGTCTAAGAAACATATATGCAAAGCATCCAAACAGTACCATTCGCCAATTTTTTGTTCTTCAAGTTTAAGTGAACAATGAGCCCCATTGTTAATCGTTTATCGGAAATTATTTGTAAATTTCGACAAGTAGAACAATGAATAGAACAGGTAGACTGTTGAAATCATTGTATATATTGCTTCTATATAGTCCAAGAAACTTATATGCAAAGCGTCCAAACAGTACAATTCGCCAATTTTTTGCTCTTCAAGTTTAAGTGAACTACGAGCCCCATTGTTAATCCTTCAAAGGAAATTATTTGTAAATTTCGACAAGTAGAACAATGAATGGAACAGGTAGACTGTTGAAATCATTGTATATATTGCTTCTATATAGTCTAAGAAACATATATGCAAAGCATCCAAACAGTACAATTCGCCAATTTTTTGTTCTTCAAGTTTAAGTGAACTACGAGCCCCATTGTTAATCCTTTAAAGGAAATTATTTGTAAATTTCGACAAGTAGAACAATGATTGGAACAGGTAGACGGTTGAAATCTTTGTATATATTGCTTCTATATAGTCTAAGAAACATATATGCAAAGCATCCAAACAGTACCATTCGCCAATTTATTGTTCTTCAAGTTTAAGTGAACTACGAGCCCCATTGTTAATCCTTCAAAGGAAATTATTTGTAAATTTCGACAAGTAGAACAATGAATGGAACAGGTAGACTGTTGAAATCATTGTATATATTGCTTCTATATAGTCTAAGAAACATATATGCAAAGCATCCAAACAGTACAATTCGCCAATTTTTTGTTCTTCAAGTTTAAGTAAACTACGATCCCCATTGTTAATCCCTTAACGGAAATTATTTGTAACTTTCGACAAGTAGAACAATGAATGGAACAGGTAGACGGTTGAAATCATTTTATATATTGCTTCTATATAGTCTAAGAAACATATATGCAAAGCATCCAAACAGTACCATTCGCCAATTTTTTGTTCTTCAAGTTTATGTGAACAATGAGCCCCATTGTTAATCCTTTATCGGAAATTATTTGTAACTTTCGACAAGTAGAACAGCGAATGGAACAGGTAGACTGTTGAAATCATTGTATATATTGCTTCTATATAGTCCAAGAAACTTATATGCAAAGCACCCAAACAGTACAATTCGCCAATTTTTTGTTCTTCAAGTTTAAGTAAACTGCGATCCCCATTGTTAATCCCTTAACGGAAATTATTTGTAACTTTCGACAAGTAGAACAATGAATGGAACAGGTAGACGGTTGAAATCATTGTATATATTGCTTCTATATAGTCTATGAAATATATATGCAAAGCATCCAAACAGTACAATTCGTCAATTTTTTGTTCTTCAAGTTTAAGTGAACTACGAGCCCCATTGTTAATCCTTTAAAGGAAATTATTTGTAAATTTCGACAAGTAGAACAATGAATGGATCTTGTAGACGGTTGAATTCATTGTATATATTGCTTCTATATAGTCTACGAAACATATATGCAAAGCATCCAAACAGTACAATTCGCCAATTTTTTGTTCTTCAAGTTTAAGTGAACTACGAGCACCATTGTTAATCCTTTAAAGGAAATTATTTGTAAATTTCGACAAGTAGAACAATGAATGGATCATGTAGACGGTTGAAATCATTGCATATATTGCTTCTATATAGTCTACGAAACATATATGCAAAGCATCCAAACAGTAAAATTCGCCAATTTTTTGTTCTTCAAGTTTAAGTGAACTACGAGCCCCATTGTTAATCCTTTAACGGAAATTAATTGTAACTTTCTACAAGTAGAACAATGATTGGAACACGTAGACGGTTGAAATCATTGTATATATTGCTTCTATATAATCTAAGAAACATATATGCAAAGCATCCAAACAGTACAATTCGTCAATTTTTTGTTCTTCAAGTTTAAGTGAACTACGAGCCCCATTGTTAATCCTTTAAAGGAAATTATTTGTAAATTTCGGCAAGTAGAACAATGAATGGAATAGGTGGACGGTTGAAATCATTGTATATATTGCTTCTATATAGCCTACGAAACATCTATGCAAAGCATCCAAACAGTACAATTCTTCAATTTTTTGTTCTTGAAGTTTAAGTGAACAATGAGCCCCAATGGTTAATCCGTTATCGGAAATTATTTGTAACTTTCGACAAGTAGAACAATGAATGGAACAAGTAGACTGTTGAAATCATTGTATATATTGCTTCTATATAGTCCAAGAAACATATATACAAAGCGTCCAAACAGTACAATTCGCCAATTTTTTGCTCTTCAAGTTTAAGTGAACTACGAGCCCCATTGTTAATCCTTTAAAGGAAATTATTTGTAAATTTCGACAAGTAGAACAATGAATGGATCATGTAGACGGTTGAAATCATTGTATATATTGCTTCTATATAATCTAAGAAACATATATGCAAAGCATCCAATCAGTACAATTCGTCAATTTTTTGTTCTTCAAGTTTAAGTGAACTACGAGCCCCATTGTTAATCCTTTAAAGGAAATTATTTGTAAATTTCGACAAGTAGAACAATGAATGGATCTTGTAGACGGTTGAATTCATTGTTTATATTGCTTCTATATAGTCTACGAAACATATATGCAAAGCATCCAAACAGTACAATTCGCCAATTTTTTGTTCTTCAAGTTGAAGTGAACTACGAGCCCCATTGTTAATCCTTTAAAGGAAATTATTTGTAAATTTCGACAAGTAGAACAATGAATGGATCAAGTAGACGGTTGAAATCATTGTATATATTGCTTCTATATAGACTACGAAACATATATGCAAAGCATCCAAACAGTACAATTCGCCAATTTTTTGTTCTTCAAGTTTAAGTGAACTACGAGCCCCATTGTTAATCCTTTAACGGAAACTAATTGTAACTTTCTACAAGTAGAACAATGATTGGAACACGTAGACGGTTGAAATCTTTGTATATATTGCTTCCTTATAGTCTAAGAAAAATGTACGCAAAACATCCAAACAGTACCATTCGCCAATTTTTTGTTCTTCATGTTTAAGTGAACAATGAGCCCCAATGGTTAATCCTTTATCGGAAATTATTTGTAATTTTCGACAAGTAGAACAATGAATGGAACAGGTAGACGGTTGAAATCTTTGTATATATTGCTTCTATATAATCTAAGAAACATATATGCAAAGCGTCCAAACAGTACAATTCGCCAATTTTTTGCTCTTCAAGTTTAAGTGAACTACGAGCCCCATTGTTAATCCTTCAAAGGAAATTATTTGTAAATTTCGACAAGTAGAACAATGAATGGAACAGGTAGACTGTTGAAATCATTGTATATATTGCTTCTATATAGTCTAAGAAACATATATGCAAAGCATCCAAACAGTACAATTCGCCAATTTTTTGTTCTTCAAGTTTAAGTGAACTACGAGCCCCATTGTTAATCCTTTAAAGGAAATTATTTGTAAATTTCGACAAGTAGAACAATGATTGGAACAGGTAGACGGTTGAAATCTTTGTATATATTGCTTCTATATAGTCTAAGAAACATATATGCAAAGCATCCAAACAGTACCATTCGCCAATTTATTGTTCTTCAAGTTTAAGTGAACTACGAGCCCCATTGTTAATCCTTCAAAGGAAATTATTTGTAAATTTCGACAAGTAGAACAATGAATGGAACAGGTAGACTGTTGAAATCATTGTATATATTGCTTCTATATAGTCTAAGAAACATATATGCAAAGCATCCAAACAGTACAATTCGCCAATTTTTTGTTCTTCAAGTTTAAGTAAACTACGATCCCCATTGTTAATCCCTTAACGGAAATTATTTGTAACTTTCGACAAGTAGAACAATGAATGGAACAGGTAGACGGTTGAAATCATTTTATATATTGCTTCTATATAGTCTAAGAAACATATATGCAAAGCATCCAAACAGTACCATTCGCCAATTTTTTGTTCTTCAAGTTTATGTGAACAATGAGCCCCATTGTTAATCCTTTATCGGAAATTATTTGTAACTTTCGACAAGTAGAACAGCGAATGGAACAGGTAGACTGTTGAAATCATTGTATATATTGCTTCTATATAGTCCAAGAAACTTATATGCAAAGCACCCAAACAGTACAATTCGCCAATTATTTGCTCTTCAAGTTTAAGTGAACTACCAGCCCCATTGTTAATCTTTTAAAGGAAATTATTTGTAAATTTCGGCAAGTAGAACAATGAATGGAATAGGTAGACGGTTGAAATCATTGTATATATTGCTTCTATATAGTCTAAGAAACATATATGCAAAGCATCCAAACAGTACAATTCGCCAATTTTTTGTTCTTCAAGTTTAAGTAAACTGCGATCCCCATTGTTAATCCCTTAACGGAAATTATTTGTAACTTTCGACAAGTAGAACAATGAATGGAACAGGTAGACGGTTGAAATCATTGTATATATTGCTTCTATATAGTCTATGAAATATATATGCAAAGCATCCAAACAGTACAATTCGTCAATTTTTTGTTCTTCAAGTTTAAGTGAACTACGAGCCCCATTGTTAATCCTTTAAAGGAAATTATTTGTAAATTTCGACAAGTAGAACAATGAATGGATCTTGTAGACGGTTGAATTCATTGTATATATTGCTTCTATATAGTCTACGAAACATATATGCAAAGCATCCAAACAGTACAATTCGCCAATTTTTTGTTCTTCAAGTTTAAGTGAACTACGAGCACCATTGTTAATCCTTTAAAGGAAATTATTTGTAAATTTCGACAAGTAGAACAATGAATGGATCATGTAGACGGTTGAAATCATTGCATATATTGCTTCTATATAGTCTACGAAACATATATGCAAAGCATCCAAACAGTACAATTCGCCAATTTTTTGTTCTTCAAGTTTAAGTGAACTACGAGCCCCATTGTTAATCCTTTAACGGAAATTAATTGTAACTTTCTACAAGTAGAACAATGATTGGAACAGGTAGACGGTTGAAATCTTTGTATATATTGCTTCTATATAGTCTAAGAAACATATATGCAAAGCATCCAAACAGTACCATTCGCCAATTTTTTGTTCTTCAAGTTTAAGTAAACTACGATCCCCATTGTTAATCCCTTAACGGAAATTATTTGTAACTTTCGACAAGTAGAACAATGAATGGAACAGGTAGACTCTTGAAATCATTGTATATATTGCTTCTGTATAGTCCAAGAAACATATATACAAAGCGTCCAAACAGTACAATTCGCCTATTTTTTGCTCTTCGAGTTTAAGTGAACTACGAGCCCCATTGTTAATCCTTTAAAGGAAATTATTTGTAAATTTCGACAAGTAGAACAATGTATGGAAAAGGTAGACTGTTGAAATCATTGTATATATTGCTTCCATATAGTCTAAGAACATGTACGCAAAGCATCCAAACAGTACAATTCGTCAATTTTTTGTTCTTCCAGTTTAAGTGAACAATGAGCCCCAATGGTTAATCCGTTATCGGAAATTATTTGTAACTTTCGACAAGTAGAACAATCAATGGAACAGGTAGACTGTTGAAATCATTGTATATATTGCTTCTATATAGTCCAAGAAACATATATACAAAGCGTCCAAACAGTACAATTCGCCAATTTTTTGCTCTTCGAGTTTAAGTGAACTACGAGCCCCATTGTTAATCCTTTAAAGGAAATTATTTGTAAATTTCGACAAGTAGAACAATGAATGGAACAGGTAGACGGTTGCAATCATTGTATATATTGCTTCTATATAGTCTAAGAAACAAATATGCAAAGCATCCAAACAGTACCATTTGCCAGTTTTTTGTTCTTCAAGTTTAAGTGAACAATGAGCCCCATTCTAAATCCTTTATCGGAAATTATTTGGAACTTTCGACAAGTAGAACAATGAATGGAACAGGTAGACGGTTGAGATCTTTGTATATGTTGCTTCTATATAGTCTAAGAAACATATATGCAAAGCATCCAAACAGTACCATTCGTCAATTTTTTGTTCTTCAAGTTTAAGTGAACAGCGAGCCCCATAGATAATCATGAAATGGAAATTATTTGTAACTTTCTACAAGTAGAACAATGAATAGCACAGGTAGACGGGTGAAGTCTTTCTATATCTTGCTTCTATATAGTCTAAGAAACATATATCCAAAGCATCCAAACAGTACAATTCGCCAATTTCTTGTTCTTCAAGTTTAAGTGAACTACGAGCCCCATTGTTAATCCTTTATCGGAAATTATTTGTTATTTTCGACAAGTAGAACAATGAATGGAACAGGTAGACGGTTGAAATCTTTGTATATATTGCTTCTATATAGTCTAAGAAACATATATGCAATGCATCCAAACAGTACAATTCGCTAATTGATTGTTCTTCAAGTTTAAGTGAACAACGAGCCCTATTGTTAATGCTTTAAAGGAAATTATTTGTAAATTTCGACAAGTAGAACAATGAATGGAACAGGTAGACTGTTGAAATCATTGTATATATTGCTTCTATATAGTCCAAGAAACTTATATGCAAAGCGTCCAAACAGTACAATTCGCCAATTTTTTGCTCTTCAAGTTTAAGTGAACTACGAGCCCCATTGTTAATCCTTTAAAGGAAATTATTTGTAAATTTCGGCAAGTAGAACAATGAATGGAATAGTTAGACGGTTGAAATCATTGTATATATTGCTTCTATGTAGTCTAAGAAACATATATGCAAAGCATCCAAACAGTACAATTCGCCAATTTTTTGTTCTTCAAGTTTAAGTAAACTACGATCCCCATTATTAATCCCTTAACGGAAATTATTTGTAACTTTCGACAAGTAGAACAATGAATGGAACAGGTAGACGGTTGAAATCATTGTATATATTGCTTCTATATAGTCTATGAAATATATATGCAAAGCATCCAAACAGTACAATTCGACAATTTTTTGTTCTTCAAGTTTAGTGAACAATGAGCCCCAATGGTTAATCCTTTATCGGAAATTATTTGTAATTTTCGACAAGTAGAACAATGAATGGATCAGGTAGACGGTTGAAATCATTGTATATATTGCTACTATATAGCCTACGAAACATCTATGCAAAGCATCCAAACAGTACAATTCGCCAATTTTTTGTTCTTCAAGTTTAAGTGAACTACGAGCCCCATTGTTAATCCTTTAACGGAAATTAATTGTAACTTTCTAAAACTAGAACAATGATTGGAACACGCAGACGGTTGAAATCTTTGTATATATTGCTTCCATATAGTCTAAGAAACATATATGCAAAGCATCCAAACAGTACAATTCTTCAATTTTTTGTTCTTCAAGTTTAAGTGAACAATGAGTCACAATGGTTAATCCGTTATCGGAAATTATTTGTAACTTTCGACAAGTAGAACAATGAATAGAACAGGTAGACGGTTGAAATCATTGTATCTATTGCTTCTATATAGTCCAAGAAACATATATGCATAGCGTCCAAACAGTACAATTCGCCAATTTTTTGCTCTTCAAGTTTAAGTGAACTACGAGCCCCATTGTTAATCCTTTAAAGGAAATTATTTGTAAATTTCGGCAAGTAGAACAATGAATGGAATAGGTAGACGGTTGAAATCATTGTATATATTGGTTCTATATAGTCTAAGAAACATATATGCAAAGCATCCAAACAGTAGCATTCGCCAATTTTTTGTTCTTCAAGTTTAAGTGAACAATGAGCCCCAATGGTTAATCCTTTATCGGAAATTATTTGTAATTTTCGACAAGTAGAACAATGAATGGAACAGGTAGACGGTTGAAATCTTTGTACATATTGCTTCTATATAGTCTAAGAAACATATATGCAAAGCATCCAAACAGTACCATTCGCCAATTTTTTGTTCTTCAAGTTTAAGTGAACTACGAGCCCCATTGTTAATCCTTCGAAGGAAATTATTTGTAAATTTCGACAAGTAGAACAATGAATGGAACAGGTAGACTTTTGAAATCATTGTATATATTGCTTCTATATAGTCTAAGAAACATATATGCAAAGCATCCAAACAGTTCAATTCGCCAATTTTTTGTTCTTCAAGTTTAAGTAAACTACGATCCCCATTGTTAATCCCTTAACGGAAATTATTTGTAACTTTCGACAAGTAGAACAATGAATGGAACAGGTAGACGGTTGAAATCAATGTATACATTGCTTCTATATAGTCTAAGAAACATATATGCAAAGCATCCAAACAGTACAATTCGACAATTTTTTGTTCTTCAAGTTTAGTGAACAATGAGTCCCAATGGTTAATCCTTTATCGGAAATTATTTGTAACTTTCGACAAGTAGAACAGCGAATGGAACAGGTAGACGGTTGAAATCTTTGTATAGATTACTTCTATATAATCTAAGAAACATATATGCAAAGCATCCAAACAGTACAATTCGTCACTTTTTTGTTCTTCAAGTTTAAGTGAACTACGAGCCCCATTGTTAATCCTTTAAAGGAAATTGTTTGTAAATTTCGACAAATAGAACAATGAATGGATCTTGTAGACGGTTGAATTCATTGTATATATTGCTTCTATATAGTCTACGAAACATATATGCAAAGCATCCAAACAGTACAATTCGCCAATTTTTTGTTCTTCAAGTTTAAGTGAACTACGAGCCCCATTGTTAATCCTTTAAAGGAAATTATTTGTAAATTTCGACAAGTAGAACAATGAATGGATCATGTAGACGGTTGAAATCATTGCATATATTGCTTCTATATAGTATACGAAACATATATGCAAAGCATCCAAACAGTACAATTCGACAAATTTTTTGTTCTTCAAGTTTAAGTGAACTACGAGCCCCATTGTTAATCCTTTAACGGAAATTAATTGTAACTTTCTAAAACTAGAACAATGATTGGAACACGCAGACGGTTGAAATCTTTGTATATATTGCTTCCATATAGTCTAAGAAACATATATGCAAACCATCCAAACAGTACAATTCTTCAATTTTTTGTTCTTCTAGTTTAAGTGAACAATGAGCCCCAATGGTTAATCCGTTATCGGAAATTATATGTAACTTTCGACAAGTAGAACAATGAATGGAACAGGTAGACGGTTGAAATCTTTGTATATATTGCTTCTATATAGTCTAAGAAACATATAAGCAAAGCATCCAAACAGTACCATTCGCCAATTTTTTGTTCTTCAAGTTTAAGTGAACTACGAGCCCCATTGTTAATCCTTCAAAGGAAATTATTTGTAATTTTCGACAAGTAGAACAATGAATGGAACAGGTAGACGGTTGAAATCTTTGTATATATTGCTTCTATATAATCTAAGAAACATACATGCAAAGCAGCATCCAAACAGTACAATTCGTCAATTTTTTGTTCTTCAAGTTTACGTGAACTACGAGCCCCATTGTTAATCCTTTAAAGGAAATTATTTGTAAATTTCGACAAGTAGAACAATGATTGGAACACGAAGACGGTTGAAATCTTTGTATATATTGCTTCCATATAGTCTAAGAAACATATATGCAAAGCATCCAAACAGTACCATTCGCCAATTTTTTGTTCTTCAAGTTTAAGTGAACTACGAGCCCCATTGTTAATCCTTTAACGGAAATTAATTGTAACTTTCTAAAACTAGAACAATGATTGATACACGCAGACGGTTGAAATCTTTGTATATATTGCTTCCATATAGTCTAAGAAACATATATGCAAAGCATCCAAACAGTACAATTCTTCAATTTTTTGTTCTTCTAGTTTAAGTGAACAATGAGCCCCAATGGTTAATCCGTTATCGGAAATTATTTGTAACTTTCGACAAGTAGAACAATGAATGGAACAGGTAGACGGTTGAAATCTTTGTATATATTGCTTCTATATAGTCTAAGAAACATATATGCAAAGCATCCAAACAGTACCATTCGCCAATTTATTGTTCTTCAAGTTTAAGTGAACTACGAGCCCCATTGTTAATCCTTCAAAGGAAATTATTTGTAAATTTCGACAAGTAGAACAATGAATGGAACAGGTAGACTGTTGAAATCATTGTATATATTGCTTCTATATAGTCTAAGAAACATATATGCAAAGCATCCAAACAGTACAATTCGCCAATTTTTTGTTCTTCAAGTATAAGTAAACTACGATCCCCATTGTTAATCCCTTAACGGAAATTATTTGTAACTTTCGACAAGTAGAACAATGAATGGCACAGGTAGACGGTTGAAATCTTTGTATATATTGCTTCTATATAATCTAAGAAGCATATATGCAAAGCATCCAAACAGTACCATTCGCCAATTTATTGTTCTTCAAGTTTAAGTGAACAATGAGCCCCATTGTTAATCCTTTATCGGATATTATTTGTAACTTTCGACAAGTAGAACAATGAATGGAACAGGTAGACGGTTGAAATCATTGTACATATTGCTTCTATATAGTCTAAGAAACATATATGCAAAGCATCCAAACAGTACAATTCGACAATTTTTTGTTCTTCAAGTTTAAGTGAACAACGAGCCCCATTGTTAATCCTTTAAAGGAAATTATTTCTAAATTTCGACAAGTAGAACAATGATTGGAACACGTAGACGGTTGAAATCATTGTATATATTGCTTCTATATAGCCTACGAAACATCAATGCAAAGCATCCAAACAGTACAATTCGCCAATTTTTTGGTCTTCAAGTTTAAGTGAACTACGAGCCCCATTGTTAATCCTTTAACTGAAATTAATTGTAA
>CAXDIW010000010.1:0-20000 GCA_963989415.1 Cerceris ruficornis
GACCTAGAGGAAAATGTTTTAATACTTTCTGGTGCAGAATGGAAAGAGAAACAATATTGCCCGGGGCGAAAATTTTTGTTAATAAACAAATTTTTGCAACTTATTGTTAATTAAGCGATTTCCTAATTTCGGCGGGCGATCGAAGTGTCGTATTCTTGTAGAGCATCGCAAGCCATGAAACTTTCGTCCCAAACGTTTTCCTCTACAACGCTTTCCTATACCGATAAAATCGAGAGAAAAAATCGTAAAGTATGAAAATTTTTCTAAGTCCTAGCGGCGTAGACCTTTACAAGAGTGTGGAGCCTCAACGGTGCGACTTAGAGGAAAAAGTGTATCTTTCTTTTTTACGCAGAATCGAAAAAGAAACAACATTGCACTGGGCGAAAAATTTCGTTAATAGGCCAATTTTGCGACTTATTGTTGATTAACCGATTTCGTAAGGACGAGCGGCAGTGGTATTCCCGCCAAGACAGTAGAGCGGCAGCGGTGCGACCTAGAGGAAAATGTTTTAATACTTTCTGGTGCAGAATGGAAAGAGAAACAATATTGCCCGGGGCGAAAATTTTTGTTAATAAACAAATTTTTGCAACTTATTGTTAATTAAGCGATTTCCTAATTTCGGCGGGCGATCGAAGTGTCGTATTCTTGTAGAGCATCGCAAGCCATGAAACTTTCGTCCCAAACGTTTTCCTCTACAACGCTTTCCTATACCGATAAAATCGAGAGAAAAAATCGTAAAGTATGAAAATTTTTCTAAGTCCTAGCGGCGTAGACCTTTACAAGAGTGTGGAGCCTCAACGGTGCGACTTAGAGGAAAAAGTGTATCTTTCTTTTTTACGCAGAATCGAAAAAGAAACAACATTGCACTGGGCGAAAAATTTCGTTAATAGGCCAATTTTGCGACTTATTGTTGATTAACCGATTTCGTAAGGACGAGCGGCAGTGGTATTCCCGCCAAGACAGTAGAGCGGCAGCGGTGCGACCTAGAGGAAAATGTTTTAATACTTTCTGGTGCAGAATGGAAAGAGAAACAATATTGCCCGGGGCGAAAATTTTTGTTAATAAACAAATTTTTGCAACTTATTGTTAATTAAGCGATTTCCTAATTTCGGCGGGCGATCGAAGTGTCGTATTCTTGTAGAGCATCGCAAGCCATGAAACTTTCGTCCCAAACGTTTTCCTCTACAACGCTTTCCTATACCGATAAAATCGAGAGAAAAAATCGTAAAGTATGAAAATTTTTCTAAGTCCTAGCGGCGTAGACCTTTACAAGAGTGTGGAGCCTCAACGGTGCGACTTAGAGGAAAAAGTGTATCTTTCTTTTTTACGCAGAATCGAAAAAGAAACAACATTGCACTGGGCGAAAAATTTCGTTAATAGGCCAATTTTGCGACTTATTGTTGATTAACCGATTTCGTAAGGACGGGCGGCAGTGGTGTTTCCGCCAAGACAGTAGAGCGGCAGCGGTGCGACCTAGAGGAAAATGTTTTAATACTTTCTGGTGCAGAATGGAAAGAGAAACAATATTGCCCGGGGCGAAAATTTTTGTTAATAAACAAATTTTTGCAACTTATTGTTAATTAAGCGATTTCCTAATTTCGGCGGGCGATCGAAGTGTCGTATTCTTGTAGAGCATCGCAAGCCATGAAACTTTCGTCCCAAACGTTTTCCTCTACAACGCTTTCCTATACCGATAAAATCGAGAGAAAAAATCGTAAAGTATGAAAATTTTTCTAAGTCCTAGCGGCGTAGACCTTTACAAGAGTGTGGAGCCTCAACGGTGCGACTTAGAGGAAAAAGTGTATCTTTCTTTTTTACGCAGAATCGAAAAAGAAACAACATTGCACTGGGCGAAAAATTTCGTTAATAGGCCAATTTTGCGACTTATTGTTGATTAACCGCTTTCGTAAGGACGGGCGGCAGTGGTGTTTCCGCCAAGACAGTAGAGCGGCAGCGGTGCGACCTAGAGGAAAAAGTTTTAATACTTTCTGGCGCGGAATCGAAAGAGAAACAATATTGCCCGGGGCGAAAATTTTTGTTAATAAACAAATTTGTGCAACTTATTGTTAATTAACCGATTTCCTAATTTCGGCGGGCGATCGAAATGTCGTATTCTTGTAGAGCATCGCAAACCATGAAACTTTCGTCCCAAACGTTTTCCTCTACAACGCTTTCCTATACCGATAAAATCGAGAGAAAAAATCGTAAAGTATGAAAATTTTTCTAAGTCCTAGCGGCGTAGACCTTTACAAGAGTGTGGAGCCTCAACGGTGCGACTTAGAGGAAAAAGTGTATCTTTCTTTTTTACGCAGAATCGAAAAAGAAACAACATTGCACTGGGCGAAAAATTTCGTTAATAGGCCAATTTTGCGACTTATTGTTGATTAACCGCTTTCGTAAGGACGGGCGGCAGTGGTGTTTCCGCCAAGACAGTAGAGCGGCAGCGGTGCGACCTAGAGGAAAAAGTTTTAATACTTTCTGGCGCGGAATCGAAAGAGAAACAATATTGCCCGGGGCGAAAATTTTTGTTAATAAACAAATTTGTGCAACTTATTGTTAATTAACGATTTCCTAATTTCGGCGGGCGATCGAAATGTCGTATTCTTGTAGAGCATCGCAAACCATGAAACTTTCGTCCCAAACGTTTTCCTCTACAACGCTTTCCTATACCGATAAAATCGAGAGAAAAAATCGTAAAGTATGAAAATTTTTCTAAGTCCTAGCGGCGTAGACCTTTACAAGAGTGTGGAGCCTCAACGGTGCGACTTAGAGGAAAAAGTGTATCTTTCTTTTTTACGCAGAATCGAAAAAGAAACAACATTGCACTGGGCGAAAAATTTCGTTAATAGGCCAATTTTGCGACTTATTGTTGATTAACCGATTTCGTAAGGACGAGCGGCAGTGGTATTCCGCCAAGACAGTAGAGCGGCAGCGGTGCGACCTAGAGGAAAATGTTTTAATACTTTCTGGTGCAGAATGGAAAGAGAAACAATATTGCCCGGGGCGAAAATTTTTGTTAATAAACAAATTTTTGCAACTTATTGTTAATTAAGCGATTTCCTAATTTCGGCGGGCGATCGAAGTGTCGTATTCTTGTAGAGCATCGCAAGCCATGAAACTTTCGTCCAAACGTTTTCCTCTACAACGCTTTCCTATACCGATAAAATCGAGAGAAAAAATCGTAAAGTATGAAAATTTTTCTAAGTCCTAGCGGCGTAGACCTTTACAAGAGTGTGGAGCCTCACGGTGCGACTTAGAGGAAAAAGTGTATCTTTCTTTTTTACGCAGAATCGAAAAAGAAACAACATTGCACTGGGCGAAAAATTTCGTTAATAGGCCAATTTTGCGACTTATTGTTGATTAACCGATTTCGTAAGGACGGGCGGCAGTGGTGTTTCCGCCAAGACAGTAGAGCGGCAGCGGTGCGACCTAGAGGAAAATGTTTTAATACTTTCTGGTGCAGAATGGAAAGAGAAACAATATTGCCCGGGGCGAAAATTTTTGTTAATAAACAAATTTTTGCAACTTATTGTTAATTAAGCGATTTCCTAATTTCGGCGGGCGATCGAAGTGTCGTATTCTTGTAGAGCATCGCAAGCCATGAAACTTTCGTCCCAAACGTTTTCCTCTACAACGCTTTCCTATACCGATAAAATCGAGAGAAAAAATCGTAAAGTATGAAAATTTTTCTAAGTCCTAGCGGCGTAGACCTTTACAAGAGTGTGGAGCCTCAACGGTGCGACTTAGAGGAAAAAGTGTATCTTTCTTTTTTACGCAGAATCGAAAAAGAAACAACATTGCACTGGGCGAAAAATTTCGTTAATAGGCCAATTTTGCGACTTATTGTTGATTAACCGATTCGTAAGGACGAGCGGCAGTGGTATTCCCGCCAAGACAGTAGAGCGGCAGCGGTGCGACCTAGAGGAAAATGTTTTAATACTTTCTGGTGCAGAATGGAAAGAGAAACAATATTGCCCGGGGCGAAAATTTTTGTTAATAAACAAATTTTTGCAACTTATTGTTAATTAAGCGATTTCCTAATTTCGGCGGGCGATCGAAGTGTCGTATTCTTGTAGAGCATCGCAAGCCATGAAACTTTCGTCCCAAACGTTTTCCTCTACAACGCTTTCCTATACCGATAAAATCGAGAGAAAAAATCGTAAAGTATGAAAATTTTTCTAAGTCCTAGCGGCGTAGACCTTTACAAGAGTGTGGAGCCTCAACGGTGCGACTTAGAGGAAAAAGTGTATCTTTCTTTTTTACGCAGAATCGAAAAAGAAACAACATTGCACTGGGCGAAAAATTTCGTTAATAGGCCAATTTTGCGACTTATTGTTGATTAACCGATTTCGTAAGGACGAGCGGCAGTGGTATTCCGCCAAGACAGTAGAGCGGCAGCGGTGCGACCTAGAGGAAAATGTTTTAATACTTTCTGGTGCAGAATGGAAAGAGAAACAATATTGCCCGGGGCGAAAATTTTTGTTAATAAACAAATTTTTGCAACTTATTGTTAATTAAGCGATTTCCTAATTTCGGCGGGCGATCGAAGTGTCGTATTCTTGTAGAGCATCGCAAGCCATGAAACTTTCGTCCCAAACGTTTTCCTCTACAACGCTTTCCTATACCGATAAAATCGAGAGAAAAAATCGTAAAGTATGAAAATTTTTCTAAGTCCTAGCGGCGTAGACCTTTACAAGAGTGTGGAGCCTCAACGGTGCGACTTAGAGGAAAAAGTGTATCTTTCTTTTTTACGCAGAATCGAAAAAGAAACAACATTGCACTGGGCGAAAAATTTCGTTAATAGGCCAATTTTGCGACTTATTGTTGATTAACCGATTTCGTAAGGACGAGCGGCAGTGGTATTCCCGCCAAGACAGTAGAGCGGCAGCGGTGCGACCTAGAGGAAAATGTTTTAATACTTTCTGGTGCAGAATGGAAAGAGAAACAATATTGCCCGGGGCGAAAATTTTTGTTAATAAACAAATTTTTGCAACTTATTGTTAATTAAGCGATTTCCTAATTTCGGCGGGCGATCGAAGTGTCGTATTCTTGTAGAGCATCGCAAGCCATGAAACTTTCGTCCCAAACGTTTTCCTCTACAACGCTTTCCTATACCGATAAAATCGAGAGAAAAAATCGTAAAGTATGAAAATTTTTCTAAGTCCTAGCGGCGTAGACCTTTACAAGAGTGTGGAGCCTCAACGGTGCGACTTAGAGGAAAAAGTGTATCTTTCTTTTTTACGCAGAATCGAAAAAGAAACAACATTGCACTGGGCGAAAAATTTCGTTAATAGGCCAATTTTGCGACTTATTGTTGATTAACCGATTTCGTAAGGACGGGCGGCAGTGGTGTTTCCGCCAAGACAGTAGAGCGGCAGCGGTGCGACCTAGAGGAAAAAGTTTTAATACTTTCTGGCGCGGAATCGAAAGAGAAACAATATTGCCCGGGGCGAAAATTTTTGTTAATAAACAAATTTGTGCAACTTATTGTTAATTAACCGATTTCCTAATTTCGGCGGGCGATCGAAATGTCGTATTCTTGTAGAGCATCGCAAACCATGAAACTTTCGTCCCAAACGTTTTCCTCTACAACGCTTTCCTATACCGATAAAATCGAGAGAAAAAATCGTAAAGTATGAAAATTTTTCTAAGTCCTAGCGGCGTAGACCTTTACAAGAGTGTGGAGCCTCAACGGTGCGACTTAGAGGAAAAAGTGTATCTTTCTTTTTTACGCAGAATCGAAAAAGAAACAACATTGCACTGGGCGAAAAATTTCGTTAATAGGCCAATTTTGCGACTTATTGTTGATTAACCGATTTCGTAAGGACGAGCGGCAGTGGTATTCCCGCCAAGACAGTAGAGCGGCAGCGGTGCGACCTAGAGGAAAATGTTTTAATACTTTCTGGTGCAGAATGGAAAGAGAAACAATATTGCCCGGGGCGAAAATTTTTGTTAATAAACAAATTTTTGCAACTTATTGTTAATTAAGCGATTTCCTAATTTCGGCGGGCGATCGAAGTGTCGTATTCTTGTAGAGCATCGCAAGCCATGAAACTTTCGTCCCAAACGTTTTCCTCTACAACGCTTTCCTATACCGATAAAATCGAGAGAAAAAATCGTAAAGTATGAAAATTTTTCTAAGTCCTAGCGGCGTAGACCTTTACAAGAGTGTGGAGCCTCAACGGTGCGACTTAGAGGAAAAAGTGTATCTTTCTTTTTTACGCAGAATCGAAAAAGAAACAACATTGCACTGGGCGAAAAATTTCGTTAATAGGCCAATTTTGCGACTTATTGTTGATTAACCGATTTCGTAAGGACGGGCGGCAGTGGTGTTTCCGCCAAGACAGTAGAGCGGCAGCGGTGCGACCTAGAGGAAAATGTTTTAATACTTTCTGGTGCAGAATGGAAAGAGAAACAATATTGCCCGGGGCGAAAATTTTTGTTAATAAACAAATTTTTGCAACTTATTGTTAATTAAGCGATTTCCTAATTTCGGCGGGCGATCGAAGTGTCGTATTCTTGTAGAGCATCGCAAGCCATGAAACTTTCGTCCCAAACGTTTTCCTCTACAACGCTTTCCTATACCGATAAAATCGAGAGAAAAAATCGTAAAGTATGAAAATTTTTCTAAGTCCTAGCGGCGTAGACCTTTACAAGAGTGTGGAGCCTCAACGGTGCGACTTAGAGGAAAAAGTGTATCTTTCTTTTTTACGCAGAATCGAAAAAGAAACAACATTGCACTGGGCGAAAAATTTCGTTAATAGGCCAATTTTGCGACTTATTGTTGATTAACCGATTTCGTAAGGACGAGCGGCAGTGGTATTCCCGCCAAGACAGTAGAGCGGCAGCGGTGCGACCTAGAGGAAAATGTTTTAATACTTTCTGGTGCAGAATGGAAAGAGAAACAATATTGCCCGGGGCGAAAATTTTTGTTAATAAACAAATTTTTGCAACTTATTGTTAATTAAGCGATTTCCTAATTTCGGCGGGCGATCGAAGTGTCGTATTCTTGTAGAGCATCGCAAGCCATGAAACTTTCGTCCCAAACGTTTTCCTCTACAACGCTTTCCTATACCGATAAAATCGAGAGAAAAAATCGTAAAGTATGAAAATTTTTCTAAGTCCTAGCGGCGTAGACCTTTACAAGAGTGTGGAGCCTCAACGGTGCGACTTAGAGGAAAAAGTGTATCTTTCTTTTTTACGCAGAATCGAAAAAGAAACAACATTGCACTGGGCGAAAAATTTCGTTAATAGGCCAATTTTGCGACTTATTGTTGATTAACCGATTTCGTAAGGACGGGCGGCAGTGGTGTTTCCGCCAAGACAGTAGAGCGGCAGCGGTGCGACCTAGAGGAAAATGTTTTAATACTTTCTGGTGCAGAATGGAAAGAGAAACAATATTGCCCGGGGCGAAAATTTTTGTTAATAAACAAATTTTTGCAACTTATTGTTAATTAAGCGATTTCCTAATTTCGGCGGGCGATCGAAGTGTCGTATTCTTGTAGAGCATCGCAAGCCATGAAACTTTCGTCCCAAACGTTTTCCTCTACAACGCTTTCCTATACCGATAAAATCGAGAGAAAAAATCGTAAAGTATGAAAATTTTTCTAAGTCCTAGCGGCGTAGACCTTTACAAGAGTGTGGAGCCTCAACGGTGCGACTTAGAGGAAAAAGTGTATCTTTCTTTTTTACGCAGAATCGAAAAAGAAACAACATTGCACTGGGCGAAAAATTTCGTTAATAGGCCAATTTTGCGACTTATTGTTGATTAACCGATTTCGTAAGGACGGGCGGCAGTGGTGTTTCCGCCAAGACAGTAGAGCGGCAGCGGTGCGACCTAGAGGAAAATGTTTTAATACTTTCTGGTGCAGAATGGAAAGAGAAACAATATTGCCCGGGGCGAAAATTTTTGTTAATAAACAAATTTTTGCAACTTATTGTTAATTAAGCGATTTCCTAATTTCGGCGGGCGATCGAAGTGTCGTATTCTTGTAGAGCATCGCAAGCCATGAAACTTTCGTCCCAAACGTTTTCCTCTACAACGCTTTCCTATACCGATAAAATCGAGAGAAAAAATCGTAAAGTATGAAAATTTTTCTAAGTCCTAGCGGCGTAGACCTTTACAAGAGTGTGGAGCCTCAACGGTGCGACTTAGAGGAAAAAGTGTATCTTTCTTTTTTACGCAGAATCGAAAAAGAAACAACATTGCACTGGGCGAAAAATTTCGTTAATAGGCCAATTTTGCGACTTATTGTTGATTAACCGATTTCGTAAGGACGAGCGGCAGTGGTATTCCCGCCAAGACAGTAGAGCGGCAGCGGTGCGACCTAGAGGAAAATGTTTTAATACTTTCTGGTGCAGAATGGAAAGAGAAACAATATTGCCCGGGGCGAAAATTTTTGTTAATAAACAAATTTTTGCAACTTATTGTTAATTAAGCGATTTCCTAATTTCGGCGGGCGATCGAAGTGTCGTATTCTTGTAGAGCATCGCAAGCCATGAAACTTTCGTCCCAAACGTTTTCCTCTACAACGCTTTCCTATACCGATAAAATCGAGAGAAAAAATCGTAAAGTATGAAAATTTTTCTAAGTCCTAGCGGCGTAGACCTTTACAAGAGTGTGGAGCCTCAACGGTGCGACTTAGAGGAAAAAGTGTATCTTTCTTTTTTACGCAGAATCGAAAAAGAAACAACATTGCACTGGGCGAAAAATTTCGTTAATAGGCCAATTTTGCGACTTATTGTTGATTAACCGATTTCGTAAGGACGGGCGGCAGTGGTGTTTCCGCCAAGACAGTAGAGCGGCAGCGGTGCGACCTAGAGGAAAATGTTTTAATACTTTCTGGTGCAGAATGGAAAGAGAAACAATATTGCCCGGGGCGAAAATTTTTGTTAATAAACAAATTTTTGCAACTTATTGTTAATTAAGCGATTTCCTAATTTCGGCGGGCGATCGAAGTGTCGTATTCTTGTAGAGCATCGCAAGCCATGAAACTTTCGTCCCAAACGTTTTCCTCTACAACGCTTTCCTATACCGATAAAATCGAGAGAAAAAATCGTAAAGTATGAAAATTTTTCTAAGTCCTAGCGGCGTAGACCTTTACAAGAGTGTGGAGCCTCAACGGTGCGACTTAGAGGAAAAAGTGTATCTTTCTTTTTTACGCAGAATCGAAAAAGAAACAACATTGCACTGGGCGAAAAATTTCGTTAATAGGCCAATTTTGCGACTTATTGTTGATTAACCGATTTCGTAAGGACGAGCGGCAGTGGTATTCCCGCCAAGACAGTAGAGCGGCAGCGGTGCGACCTAGAGGAAAATGTTTTAATACTTTCTGGTGCAGAATGGAAAGAGAAACAATATTGCCCGGGGCGAAAATTTTTGTTAATAAACAAATTTTTGCAACTTATTGTTAATTAAGCGATTTCCTAATTTCGGCGGGCGATCGAAGTGTCGTATTCTTGTAGAGCATCGCAAGCCATGAAACTTTCGTCCCAAACGTTTTCCTCTACAACGCTTTCCTATACCGATAAAATCGAGAGAAAAAATCGTAAAGTATGAAAATTTTTCTAAGTCCTAGCGGCGTAGACCTTTACAAGAGTGTGGAGCCTCAACGGTGCGACTTAGAGGAAAAAGTGTATCTTTCTTTTTTACGCAGAATCGAAAAAGAAACAACATTGCACTGGGCGAAAAATTTCGTTAATAGGCCAATTTTGCGACTTATTGTTGATTAACCGATTTCGTAAGGACGGGCGGCAGTGGTGTTTCCGCCAAGACAGTAGAGCGGCAGCGGTGCGACCTAGAGGAAAATGTTTTAATACTTTCTGGTGCAGAATGGAAAGAGAAACAATATTGCCCGGGGCGAAAATTTTTGTTAATAAACAAATTTTTGCAACTTATTGTTAATTAAGCGATTTCCTAATTTCGGCGGGCGATCGAAGTGTCGTATTCTTGTAGAGCATCGCAAGCCATGAAACTTTCGTCCCAAACGTTTTCCTCTACAACGCTTTCCTATACCGATAAAATCGAGAGAAAAAATCGTAAAGTATGAAAATTTTTCTAAGTCCTAGCGGCGTAGACCTTTACAAGAGTGTGGAGCCTCAACGGTGCGACTTAGAGGAAAAAGTGTATCTTTCTTTTTTACGCAGAATCGAAAAAGAAACAACATTGCACTGGGCGAAAAATTTCGTTAATAGGCCAATTTTGCGACTTATTGTTGATTAACCGATTTCGTAAGGACGAGCGGCAGTGGTATTCCCGCCAAGACAGTAGAGCGGCAGCGGTGCGACCTAGAGGAAAATGTTTTAATACTTTCTGGTGCAGAATGGAAAGAGAAACAATATTGCCCGGGGCGAAAATTTTTGTTAATAAACAAATTTTTGCAACTTATTGTTAATTAAGCGATTTCCTAATTTCGGCGGGCGATCGAAGTGTCGTATTCTTGTAGAGCATCGCAAGCCATGAAACTTTCGTCCCAAACGTTTTCCTCTACAACGCTTTCCTATACCGATAAAATCGAGAGAAAAAATCGTAAAGTATGAAAATTTTTCTAAGTCCTAGCGGCGTAGACCTTTACAAGAGTGTGGAGCCTCAACGGTGCGACTTAGAGGAAAAAGTGTATCTTTCTTTTTTACGCAGAATCGAAAAAGAAACAACATTGCACTGGGCGAAAAATTTCGTTAATAGGCCAATTTTGCGACTTATTGTTGATTAACCGATTTCGTAAGGACGGGCGGCAGTGGTGTTTCCGCCAAGACAGTAGAGCGGCAGCGGTGCGACCTAGAGGAAAATGTTTTAATACTTTCTGGTGCAGAATGGAAAGAGAAACAATATTGCCCGGGGCGAAAATTTTTGTTAATAAACAAATTTTTGCAACTTATTGTTAATTAAGCGATTTCCTAATTTCGGCGGGCGATCGAAGTGTCGTATTCTTGTAGAGCATCGCAAGCCATGAAACTTTCGTCCCAAACGTTTTCCTCTACAACGCTTTCCTATACCGATAAAATCGAGAGAAAAAATCGTAAAGTATGAAAATTTTTCTAAGTCCTAGCGGCGTAGACCTTTACAAGAGTGTGGAGCCTCAACGGTGCGACTTAGAGGAAAAAGTGTATCTTTCTTTTTTACGCAGAATCGAAAAAGAAACAACATTGCACTGGGCGAAAAATTTCGTTAATAGGCCAATTTTGCGACTTATTGTTGATTAACCGATTTCGTAAGGACGGGCGGCAGTGGTGTTTCCGCCAAGACAGTAGAGCGGCAGCGGTGCGACCTAGAGGAAAATGTTTTAATACTTTCTGGTGCAGAATGGAAAGAGAAACAATATTGCCCGGGGCGAAAATTTTTGTTAATAAACAAATTTTTGCAACTTATTGTTAATTAAGCGATTTCCTAATTTCGGCGGGCGATCGAAGTGTCGTATTCTTGTAGAGCATCGCAAGCCATGAAACTTTCGTCCCAAACGTTTTCCTCTACAACGCTTTCCTATACCGATAAAATCGAGAGAAAAAATCGTAAAGTATGAAAATTTTTCTAAGTCCTAGCGGCGTAGACCTTTACAAGAGTGTGGAGCCTCAACGGTGCGACTTAGAGGAAAAAGTGTATCTTTCTTTTTTACGCAGAATCGAAAAAGAAACAACATTGCACTGGGCGAAAAATTTCGTTAATAGGCCAATTTTGCGACTTATTGTTGATTAACCGCTTTCGTAAGGACGGGCGGCAGTGGTGTTTCCGCCAAGACAGTAGAGCGGCAGCGGTGCGACCTAGAGGAAAAAGTTTTAATACTTTCTGGCGCGGAATCGAAAGAGAAACAATATTGCCCGGGGCGAAAATTTTTGTTAATAAACAAATTTGTGCAACTTATTGTTAATTAACCGATTTCCTAATTTCGGCGGGCGATCGAAATGTCGTATTCTTGTAGAGCATCGCAAACCATGAAACTTTCGTCCCAAACGTTTTCCTCTACAACGCTTTCCTATACCGATAAAATCGAGAGAAAAAATCGTAAAGTATGAAAATTTTTCTAAGTCCTAGCGGCGTAGACCTTTACAAGAGTGTGGAGCCTCAACGGTGCGACTTAGAGGAAAAAGTGTATCTTTCTTTTTTACGCAGAATCGAAAAAGAAACAACATTGCACTGGGCGAAAAATTTCGTTAATAGGCCAATTTTGCGACTTATTGTTGATTAACCGCTTTCGTAAGGACGGGCGGCAGTGGTGTTTCCGCCAAGACAGTAGAGCGGCAGCGGTGCGACCTAGAGGAAAAAGTTTTAATACTTTCTGGCGCGGAATCGAAAGAGAAACAATATTGCCCGGGGCGAAAATTTTTGTTAATAAACAAATTTGTGCAACTTATTGTTAATTAACCGATTTCCTAATTTCGGCGGGCGATCGAAATGTCGTATTCTTGTAGAGCATCGCAAACCATGAAACTTTCGTCCCAAACGTTTTCCTCTACAACGCTTTCCTATACCGATAAAATCGAGAGAAAAAATCGTAAAGTATGAAAATTTTTCTAAGTCCTAGCGGCGTAGACCTTTACAAGAGTGTGGAGCCTCAACGGTGCGACTTAGAGGAAAAAGTGTATCTTTCTTTTTTACGCAGAATCGAAAAAGAAACAACATTGCACTGGGCGAAAAATTTCGTTAATAGGCCAATTTTGCGACTTATTGTTGATTAACCGATTTCGTAAGGACGAGCGGCAGTGGTATTCCCGCCAAGACAGTAGAGCGGCAGCGGTGCGACCTAGAGGAAAATGTTTTAATACTTTCTGGTGCAGAATGGAAAGAGAAACAATATTGCCCGGGGCGAAAATTTTTGTTAATAAACAAATTTTTGCAACTTATTGTTAATTAAGCGATTTCCTAATTTCGGCGGGCGATCGAAGTGTCGTATTCTTGTAGAGCATCGCAAGCCATGAAACTTTCGTCCCAAACGTTTTCCTCTACAACGCTTTCCTATACCGATAAAATCGAGAGAAAAAATCGTAAAGTATGAAAATTTTTCTAAGTCCTAGCGGCGTAGACCTTTACAAGAGTGTGGAGCCTCAACGGTGCGACTTAGAGGAAAAAGTGTATCTTTCTTTTTTACGCAGAATCGAAAAAGAAACAACATTGCACTGGGCGAAAAATTTCGTTAATAGGCCAATTTTGCGACTTATTGTTGATTAACCGATTTCGTAAGGACGGGCGGCAGTGGTGTTTCCGCCAAGACAGTAGAGCGGCAGCGGTGCGACCTAGAGGAAAATGTTTTAATACTTTCTGGTGCAGAATGGAAAGAGAAACAATATTGCCCGGGGCGAAAATTTTTGTTAATAAACAAATTTTTGCAACTTATTGTTAATTAAGCGATTTCCTAATTTCGGCGGGCGATCGAAGTGTCGTATTCTTGTAGAGCATCGCAAGCCATGAAACTTTCGTCCCAAACGTTTTCCTCTACAACGCTTTCCTATACCGATAAAATCGAGAGAAAAAATCGTAAAGTATGAAAATTTTTCTAAGTCCTAGCGGCGTAGACCTTTACAAGAGTGTGGAGCCTCAACGGTGCGACTTAGAGGAAAAAGTGTATCTTTCTTTTTTACGCAGAATCGAAAAAGAAACAACATTGCACTGGGCGAAAAATTTCGTTAATAGGCCAATTTTGCGACTTATTGTTGATTAACCGATTTCGTAAGGACGAGCGGCAGTGGTATTCCCGCCAAGACAGTAGAGCGGCAGCGGTGCGACCTAGAGGAAAATGTTTTAATACTTTCTGGTGCAGAATGGAAAGAGAAACAATATTGCCCGGGGCGAAAATTTTTGTTAATAAACAAATTTTTGCAACTTATTGTTAATTAAGCGATTTCCTAATTTCGGCGGGCGATCGAAGTGTCGTATTCTTGTAGAGCATCGCAAGCCATGAAACTTTCGTCCCAAACGTTTTCCTCTACAACGCTTTCCTATACCGATAAAATCGAGAGAAAAAATCGTAAAGTATGAAAATTTTTCTAAGTCCTAGCGGCGTAGACCTTTACAAGAGTGTGGAGCCTCAACGGTGCGACTTAGAGGAAAAAGTGTATCTTTCTTTTTTACGCAGAATCGAAAAAGAAACAACATTGCACTGGGCGAAAAATTTCGTTAATAGGCCAATTTTGCGACTTATTGTTGATTAACCGATTTCGTAAGGACGAGCGGCAGTGGTATTCCCGCCAAGACAGTAGAGCGGCAGCGGTGCGACCTAGAGGAAAATGTTTTAATACTTTCTGGTGCAGAATGGAAAGAGAAACAATATTGCCCGGGGCGAAAATTTTTGTTAATAAACAAATTTTTGCAACTTATTGTTAATTAAGCGATTTCCTAATTTCGGCGGGCGATCGAAGTGTCGTATTCTTGTAGAGCATCGCAAGCCATGAAACTTTCGTCCCAAACGTTTTCCTCTACAACGCTTTCCTATACCGATAAAATCGAGAGAAAAAATCGTAAAGTATGAAAATTTTTCTAAGTCCTAGCGGCGTAGACCTTTACAAGAGTGTGGAGCCTCAACGGTGCGACTTAGAGGAAAAAGTGTATCTTTCTTTTTTACGCAGAATCGAAAAAGAAACAACATTGCACTGGGCGAAAAATTTCGTTAATAGGCCAATTTTGCGACTTATTGTTGATTAACCGATTTCGTAAGGACGAGCGGCAGTGGTATTCCCGCCAAGACAGTAGAGCGGCAGCGGTGCGACCTAGAGGAAAATGTTTTAATACTTTCTGGTGCAGAATGGAAAGAGAAACAATATTGCCCGGGGCGAAAATTTTTGTTAATAAACAAATTTTTGCAACTTATTGTTAATTAAGCGATTTCCTAATTTCGGCGGGCGATCGAAGTGTCGTATTCTTGTAGAGCATCGCAAGCCATGAAACTTTCGTCCCAAACGTTTTCCTCTACAACGCTTTCCTATACCGATAAAATCGAGAGAAAAAATCGTAAAGTATGAAAATTTTTCTAAGTCCTAGCGGCGTAGACCTTTACAAGAGTGTGGAGCCTCAACGGTGCGACTTAGAGGAAAAAGTGTATCTTTCTTTTTTACGCAGAATCGAAAAAGAAACAACATTGCACTGGGCGAAAAATTTCGTTAATAGGCCAATTTTGCGACTTATTGTTGATTAACCGATTTCGTAAGGACGAGCGGCAGTGGTATTCCCGCCAAGACAGTAGAGCGGCAGCGGTGCGACCTAGAGGAAAATGTTTTAATACTTTCTGGTGCAGAATGGAAAGAGAAACAATATTGCCCGGGGCGAAAATTTTTGTTAATAAACAAATTTTTGCAACTTATTGTTAATTAAGCGATTTCCTAATTTCGGCGGGCGATCGAAGTGTCGTATTCTTGTAGAGCATCGCAAGCCATGAAACTTTCGTCCCAAACGTTTTCCTCTACAACGCTTTCCTATACCGATAAAATCGAGAGAAAAAATCGTAAAGTATGAAAATTTTTCTAAGTCCTAGCGGCGTAGACCTTTACAAGAGTGTGGAGCCTCAACGGTGCGACTTAGAGGAAAAAGTGTATCTTTCTTTTTTACGCAGAATCGAAAAAGAAACAACATTGCACTGGGCGAAAAATTTCGTTAATAGGCCAATTTTGCGACTTATTGTTGATTAACCGATTTCGTAAGGACGAGCGGCAGTGGTATTCCCGCCAAGACAGTAGAGCGGCAGCGGTGCGACCTAGAGGAAAATGTTTTAATACTTTCTGGTGCAGAATGGAAAGAGAAACAATATTGCCCGGGGCGAAAATTTTTGTTAATAAACAAATTTTTGCAACTTATTGTTAATTAAGCGATTTCCTAATTTCGGCGGGCGATCGAAGTGTCGTATTCTTGTAGAGCATCGCAAGCCATGAAACTTTCGTCCCAAACGTTTTCCTCTACAACGCTTTCCTATACCGATAAAATCGAGAGAAAAAATCGTAAAGTATGAAAATTTTTCTAAGTCCTAGCGGCGTAGACCTTTACAAGAGTGTGGAGCCTCAACGGTGCGACTTAGAGGAAAAAGTGTATCTTTCTTTTTTACGCAGAATCGAAAAAGAAACAACATTGCACTGGGCGAAAAATTTCGTTAATAGGCCAATTTTGCGACTTATTGTTGATTAACCGATTTCGTAAGGACGGGCGGCAGTGGTGTTTCCGCCAAGACAGTAGAGCGGCAGCGGTGCGACCTAGAGGAAAATGTTTTAATACTTTCTGGTGCAGAATGGAAAGAGAAACAATATTGCCCGGGGCGAAAATTTTTGTTAATAAACAAATTTTTGCAACTTATTGTTAATTAAGCGATTTCCTAATTTCGGCGGGCGATCGAAGTGTCGTATTCTTGTAGAGCATCGCAAGCCATGAAACTTTCGTCCCAAACGTTTTCCTCTACAACGCTTTCCTATACCGATAAAATCGAGAGAAAAAATCGTAAAGTATGAAAATTTTTCTAAGTCCTAGCGGCGTAGACCTTTACAAGAGTGTGGAGCCTCAACGGTGCGACTTAGAGGAAAAAGTGTATCTTTCTTTTTTACGCAGAATCGAAAAAGAAACAACATTGCACTGGGCGAAAAATTTCGTTAATAGGCCAATTTTGCGACTTATTGTTGATTAACCGATTTCGTAAGGACGAGCGGCAGTGGTATTCCCGCCAAGACAGTAGAGCGGCAGCGGTGCGACCTAGAGGAAAATGTTTTAATACTTTCTGGTGCAGAATGGAAAGAGAAACAATATTGCCCGGGGCGAAAATTTTTGTTAATAAACAAATTTTTGCAACTTATTGTTAATTAAGCGATTTCCTAATTTCGGCGGGCGATCGAAGTGTCGTATTCTTGTAGAGCATCGCAAGCCATGAAACTTTCGTCCCAAACGTTTTCCTCTACAACGCTTTCCTATACCGATAAAATCGAGAGAAAAAATCGTAAAGTATGAAAATTTTTCTAAGTCCTAGCGGCGTAGACCTTTACAAGAGTGTGGAGCCTCAACGGTGCGACTTAGAGGAAAAAGTGTATCTTTCTTTTTTACGCAGAATCGAAAAAGAAACAACATTGCACTGGGCGAAAAATTTCGTTAATAGGCCAATTTTGCGACTTATTGTTGATTAACCGATTTCGTAAGGACGGGCGGCAGTGGTGTTTCCGCCAAGACAGTAGAGCGGCAGCGGTGCGACCTAGAGGAAAATGTTTTAATACTTTCTGGTGCAGAATGGAAAGAGAAACAATATTGCCCGGGGCGAAAATTTTTGTTAATAAACAAATTTTTGCAACTTATTGTTAATTAAGCGATTTCCTAATTTCGGCGGGCGATCGAAGTGTCGTATTCTTGTAGAGCATCGCAAGCCATGAAACTTTCGTCCCAAACGTTTTCCTCTACAACGCTTTCCTATACCGATAAAATCGAGAGAAAAAATCGTAAAGTATGAAAATTTTTCTAAGTCCTAGCGGCGTAGACCTTTACAAGAGTGTGGAGCCTCAACGGTGCGACTTAGAGGAAAAAGTGTATCTTTCTTTTTTACGCAGAATCGAAAAAGAAACAACATTGCACTGGGCGAAAAATTTCGTTAATAGGCCAATTTTGCGACTTATTGTTGATTAACCGATTTCGTAAGGACGGGCGGCAGTGGTGTTTCCGCCAAGACAGTAGAGCGGCAGCGGTGCGACCTAGAGGAAAAAGTTTTAATACTTTCTGGCGCAGAATGGAAAGAGAAACAATATTGCCCGGGGCGAAAATTTTTGTTAATAAACAAATTTTTGCAACTTATTGTTAATTAAGCGATTTCCTAATTTCGGCGGGCGATCGAAGTGTCGTATTCTTGTAGAGCATCGCAAGCCATGAAACTTTCGTCCCAAACGTTTTCCTCTACAACGCTTTCCTATACCGATAAAATCGAGAGAAAAAATCGTAAAGTATGAAAATTTTTCTAAGTCCTAGCGGCGTAGACCTTTACAAGAGTGTGGAGCCTCAACGGTGCGACTTAGAGGAAAAAGTGTATCTTTCTTTTTTACGCAGAATCGAAAAAGAAACAACATTGCACTGGGCGAAAAATTTCGTTAATAGGCCAATTTTGCGACTTATTGTTGATTAACCGATTTCGTAAGGACGGGCGGCAGTGGTGTTTCCGCCAAGACAGTAGAGCGGCAGCGGTGCGACCTAGAGGAAAAAGTTTTAATACTTTCTGGCGCGGAATCGAAAGAGAAACAATATTGCCCGGGGCGAAAATTTTTGTTAATAAACAAATTTTTGCAACTTATTGTTAATTAAGCGATTTCCTAATTTCGGCGGGCGATCGAAGTGTCGTATTCTTGTAGAGCATCGCAAACCATGAAACTTTCGTCCCAAACGTTTTCCTCTACAACGCTTTCCTATACCGATAAAATCGAGAGAAAAAATCGTAAAGTATGAAAATTTTTCTAAGTCCTAGCGGCGTAGACCTTTACAAGAGTGTGGAGCCTCAACGGTGCGACTTAGAGGAAAAAGTGTATCTTTCTTTTTTACGCAGAATCGAAAAAGAAACAACATTGCACTGGGCGAAAAATTTCGTTAATAGGCCAATTTTGCGACTTATTGTTGATTAACCGATTTCGTAAGGACGGGCGGCAGTGGTGTTTCCGCCAAGACAGTAGAGCGGCAGCGGTGCGACCTAGAGGAAAAAGTTTTAATACTTTCTGGCGCGGAATCGAAAGAGAAACAATATTGCCCGGGGCGAAAATTTTTGTTAATAAACAAATTTTTGCAACTTATTGTTAATTAAGCGATTTCCTAATTTCGGCGGGCGATCGAAGTGTCGTATTCTTGTAGAGCATCGCAAACCATGAAACTTTCGTCCCAAACGTTTTCCTCTACAACGCTTTCCTATACCGATAAAATCGAGAGAAAAAATCGTAAAGTATGAAAATTTTTCTAAGTCCTAGCGGCGTAGACCTTTACAAGAGTGTGGAGCCTCAACGGTGCGACTTAGAGGAAAAAGTGTATCTTTCTTTTTTACGCAGAATCGAAAAAGAAACAACATTGCACTGGGCGAAAAATTTCGTTAATAGGCCAATTTTGCGACTTATTGTTGATTAACCGATTTCGTAAGGACGAGCGGCAGTGGTATTCCCGCCAAGACAGTAGAGCGGCAGCGGTGCGACCTAGAGGAAAATGTTTTAATACTTTCTGGTGCAGAATGGAAAGAGAAACAATATTGCCCGGGGCGAAAATTTTTGTTAATAAACAAATTTTTGCAACTTATGGTTAATTAACCGATTTCCTAATTTCGGCGGGCGATCGAAATGTCGTATTCTTGTAGAGCATCGCAAACCATGAAACTTTCGTCCCAAACGTTTTCCTCTACAACGCTTTCCTATACCGATAAAATCGAGAGAAAAAATCGTAAAGTATGAAAATTTTTCTAAGTCCTAGCGGCGTAGACCTTTACAAGAGTGTGGAGCCTCAACGGTGCGACTTAGAGGAAAAAGTGTATCTTTCTTTTTTACGCAGAATCGAAAAAGAAACAACATTGCACTGGGCGAAAAATTTCGTTAATAGGCCAATTTTGCGACTTATTGTTGATTAACCGATTTCGTAAGGACGGGCGGCAGTGGTGTTTCCGCCAAGACAGTAGAGCGGCAGCGGTGCGACCTAGAGGAAAATGTTTTAATACTTTCTGGTGCAGAATGGAAAGAGAAACAATATTGCCCGGGGCGAAAATTTTTGTTAATAAACAAATTTTTGCAACTTATTGTTAATTAAGCGATTTCCTAATTTCGGCGGGCGATCGAAGTGTCGTATTCTTGTAGAGCATCGCAAGCCATGAAACTTTCGTCCCAAACGTTTTCCTCTACAACGCTTTCCTATACCGATAAAATCGAGAGAAAAAATCGTAAAGTATGAAAATTTTTCTAAGTCCTAGCGGCGTAGACCTTTACAAGAGTGTGGAGCCTCAACGGTGCGACTTAGAGGAAAAAGTGTATCTTTCTTTTTTACGCAGAATCGAAAAAGAAACAACATTGCACTGGGCGAAAAATTTCGTTAATAGGCCAAT
>CAXDIW010000010.1:25000-37500 GCA_963989415.1 Cerceris ruficornis
GCTTCTGTCTTGCGGGCTGAGATTTCTAATTTTGCCGCCGAACACCAATTAACTACGAGGTCCGCGACGCGTTGACCTTCGAGCTCTAGCTCGCGACGCGTACTTGCGCTTACGAGGACGAGGAGATCATCCGCGTAAACGATGAACCTACATCCTGAGGCTTCAAGGAGCCTCAGGAGACCATCGAACATTAGGTTCCAGCAGGCAGGGCCAAGGACGGAGCCTTGAGGACAGCCCCTAGTAGCCTGCTTGGAGACCTCTACTGTACCGAGAGAGATCTTAACCCGTCGGGCGTCGAAGTAACTCTTGATTACCTCGAAAACATTCCGGGGGCAGTCTCTCTCCTTCAAAGACTCTAGAACTAAGGGCCACCACACATTATCGAAAGCCCCCGAGATGTCGAAGAGCAGCCCCACACAGTACCTTGCCTCATCGGCAGCCACCATGCGGCGCAGCTCCACGACCGCATCTTCCGTCGACTTTCCAGGAGTAAACCCGAACTGCCGGTCGGAGATCTTCCCAGGAGCAGTAGATAGGGACAGCTATTGTAAGACCTGGCCGTACGAGACGACTCAGATCATGCGACCTCGCCTTGATAGGCATACGCAACAGAATCTAACCATCTACTTCCAGCAGTTATGCTGCCAGGGGCTCGGGCCTGCAAAAATCCCAACTGCCTGTACGCCGTTACAGGAGGACGAGTTTAGTTACGATCCCATCGCGAAGTGTTTCTACTTCCCGCTGAGATCGCATCCACGGGGAACCACGGGGCGGCCTCGTCCCGGTGTCGCGCGTGACACCCATTTGGCCCTATTGAGCGTCCTATTGGAAACTCTTCAGCTGAAGAGTTTCCCTACTAAAATCCGCGAGTACGCGGAAGGCTTCCGGGGAGGCAACGAGATTTCGTGCCGCCGTTGGCCATTCCGCGTTTCCTATGAACTCCTCCAGAGCTACTCTCTGGGGGGCGAATTCCTTGCACTCTAAGACATGGTGCGCAACGGAGTCGATGCCTTCACCACATGTACATTGCGGATCCTCGACAACTTCGTACATCGCGAGGCGCTCGCGGAAGTTGCCGTGGCCGGTCAGTACTTGGGTGCAATGGTGATCAGGCGTGACCCACCGTGCAGCGAGTCGCTGCTGCACGGTCTCGAAAAACGCGTGTGTGGTGCGGCCTTTGGTGGAGACTTCCCACCGAGCCTGCCACAAATATATCGCCTGTGTTTTGACGCGCTCGGTCGCGTCTTCCGCCGCGGCGGGGACCAGGATATCCCCGATCTTGGCGTCCCTGCCTTTCCTGATTTCATATATGGCCCTACGCACTTCTAAGTGCAGGTCGATGGGGACCTCGCCTGCGACAACGCAGAGCGCCTCGAAGGACGTCTTTCTATAGGCGGCGCACACTGAAATAAGTGCTCGCCGCTGCGCTGCCTGAAGGGTCTTAATATCGCCCGCGTTACATCGATCGCTCCAGCCGGCGGCCGCGTAGCCGACGACCGGGCAGAAGACTCCGCGGTACAATGTCGCGAGCGTTGTGAAGCGAAGGCCCCATTGACTCGCCGCGAGTCTTCTAAGTTTGCCGAACAGCGGCCCGACCTTGCCGCTGAGGTAACTACAGTGGGAGTGAACTCCCATTCCCTGGTCGAAGTGGACGCCAAGATAACGGACCGTTTTCTTAAACGCGATTCTCGATTCGCCTATCTTAAGGGTCGGTGGCCGCGATAGTATTTCAGGTTTTTTCGCGCGAAGCTGTTTCCGCTTCCGGTCCGGACGAGCTCCTCCCCGTCTTCCTACCACGGCTCTCCTGATCCAGCCGCATTTAAGCGCTATCGCTTCTGTTTTGCGGGCTGAGATCTGGAGTTTGGCGTCTTTACACCATCCTACTACGAGGTCCGCGACGCGTTGACCTTTGAGCTCTAGCTCACGGCGCGTGTTTGCGCTTACGAGGACGAGGAGATCGTCCGCGTAGGCGATGAACCGGGGTCCTATGCTCTCCTCGAGAAGCCTGAGGAGACCGTCGAAGACGAGGTTCCAGCAGGCCGGTCCAAGGACTGATCCTTGCGGGCAACCGCGCGTGGCCTGCTTGGAGACCTGTTCGTTTCCTATCGAGATCATAACCCGCCGGAAGACGAAGTAATTCTTTATTACCTCGAAAACGTTCCGGGGGCAGTCTCTTTCCTTAAGGGACGCTAAAACAAGGGGCCACCATACATTGTCGAAGGCACCGGTAATATCAAAGAGCAACGCCACGCAGTATCTCGCCTCGTCGGCGGATACCATGCGGCGCAGCTCAACGATCGCGTCTTCCGTAGATTTTCCGGGGGTGAACCCGAATTGTCTATCGGAGACTTTTCCCGGCGCCAACGCCGTGCTGGTAATTCTACTCTTTAAGAGTTTTTCGAAGAGCTTTCCTATGACGGAGAGGAGGCAAATCGGTCTATATGATCGCGGATCCTTCTCGTCCTTGTCCTTGCCTTTCAGGAGGGCTCTCAGAGAGCCTACCTTCCAAGCGGAGGGAAAGACGCCCCACTGAAGGCACGCGTTGAAGAGCCGCAGTACCTGGTCGGGAATTACTCTAATCGCCGCTTTGAGAACCCGGACTTCGATCTCGTCCGGTCCGGGCGCCTTGTCCTTATAGAACGTCTTCGTGGCAGCGGCCACCTCGACCTCCGTGAAAGGAGTCGCGTCTGCCGTGCTCGGCGGTGCCGATGAAGACAGCCTAACTACACGCTGGGATGGCGTGTCATCGTCTTCCCGATCGTCTGGGACGTGAGCGTCCAAGAGGTAGCTGGCAGTTTCCTTAATACTCCTCGTGTTGGAACCGTCGTCTCGCCGGACCGTGCTGAGCACGGTCTGAAGCCGGACTTTCTCCGCCTGGTGCTTATAAACGAAGCCCCACGGCTCCGAGTTCCCGTGCGACGAGACGAAGTTCTGCCAGCTTTCGAGCTTCGCCCTTCTGACCTCCCTGCTATATTCCCGCAAAGAAGAGCGGTAAATACGCAGGTTTTCGAGGTGGGAGGGTTCGTCTCTACTCCTCTGCAGCGCGCGTCTTTTACGGTACACGGCCTTCTTTAAGTTGGTCAATTTCGCTGTCCACCACGGGTTGGACTTCCTAAATTGTCGTTTGCGCGGCATCGACGCTGTACTTGCGTCCGTAAGGACTTCGGTAAGCGTCTCCGCCATCGCCTCTACTTCCTCCACCGAGTTCAAGGCGCAGGGATCCAATCTCTCCCGCGAGAGCTCCGCGAGGGCGTCGGCGAATCGATCCCAGTCGGCCCGACGGGTGTCGAACCGGCCGGACGCGAGGCGCCGACCATCTCGAGCGGTTTTCGGTACCCTTAGCCTCAAATCGATGGAGTGATGGTCGCTATTGGTCCAATCGCGCCTCACCTTCCATTCCCCGATGAATTGGGTGATGGGAGGCGATGCCAGGGTAACGTCGATGAAAGACGAACCTGTTACCGCCTCGTAGGTGGGACCTTGGCCGGGAACGTTGACCACCGTCATATCAAACGCCCGGATGAAATCCTCGAAGAGAGAACCTCTTTCGTCGGTGCTCTGGGGACCCCAGAGGGACGATCGGGCGTTTGCATCTACTCCTACTAAAAGTCTCTTCCCCCTCAGAGAATGGAACACCGCCTCGAGGTGTCTGAGGTGCTTCTCAATCTCGTCGCTGTACTGAAAATAGCACGAGACGGCGTAGAAAGAGAGGCTGGGCGCTTGCACTTCCGCCACGACGCAGTGGCTTGTGCTCAGCTGTGAGACGAGAAGAATCTGGACCGAGGGGTTCGCTACGGCTACCGCAGCCCACGGACGCAGTGAGCGTACGGCGGCGACCCTTATTCCAGAACCTAATCCGCAAAGACTATATCTCGTGCCGAGCGCTCTGACGTATGGTTCCTGTAGAAGCAGGACGTCGAGGCGCTTCTCGGCCACGAGTTGGCGTACCTCGCCGCTTACTGCAGCTGAACGCCGCATATTCAGCTGCAGTATCCTAATTCCCGTGGTCCCGTTCGCGGTTTCGGTCGGCGGCGGCGGTTGCGGCTGCGCGGCGGAAGAACTCGCGAGAGAGCGCGGCGCGGTTGACGCGGTGGGGTTCGCGGTGGGGTTCGCGGCGCGTGGCGCGGACAGCGCGGTTTCGACCGCTCGGGCGTGGGGATGCGTGAGTCTACTTCCCTCAGGCGGAGCCGTCTCCGATCTGAGGGCCCTACCTACGCGTTCGCGAATGTAGCGCATATTAAAGACAGCACGAGGGCCGTTACCTCGTGAAGACGCTGCAGCTGCTGCGTTGTCTCCGGATGGCGCTGCTGGACTGTGGGTGGCTGTATTATCCATACTGAATAAGGGCAGCTCTCCTCAGCAACGCCGCCGTGTACGACGGGCAGGTCCTGCTTGCGGCGCTGTGCTGGTGTGGACGGCGGGCCTTTCTGCAGTTAATGCAGCAGGCCTGCTTCTCTTTCTCCGGGCACTCGGCTGCTCGATGTCCGGTCTTGGTGCAATGCGTGCACGTATCCGCCTCCTGCTTGCAGAATTTGGCTATGTGCCCGTAAACCTGACACTTGTAGCACCTAGTTGCCTCGAGGTAGTCGCGTACAGGGCACGTTTTCCATCCCAAGCACAGCCGGTTCTTTGAAATAAGGCGGCTACGTAGGTCCGGCACCACTTCGACTACCCAGTCCACAACATCGCGGTCACGTTTTCCTGTTTTAAAAACCGGGGAAATGATATCCGCGATATTTCCAGCGGGGCGATCCAGGAAGTTCTGCGCCACTATCGCGTCCGAAATTCCCGACGATTCCATTTCGCGCGGCACGTCAAAGATAATTATTCGCGGCCTTTCTCCAACCGGTTTCGATACGATGAAACCCGCGTCTTTTAGCTTGGAGCTCTGGTAGAACACTTTTAAGTGTTCCTCTCTCGCGGTCTCCACTATTACACCGTTATCCCGCGCCTTCCTCACCGCTTTCACGGCGATTTTCTCGGCTGCCGGGTTTATTAAGGCCATTAGAGCCTTCTTGGTCGCCTCGCTGCTGGCTGCGATCGTCGTCGTGGCCGGGCGGATGAGGACTTCCGCTCTCGGCAAGGCCTTCGCTGAGGCATCGATGGCGGCCGCCGCCCTTTGCGCCGTCCAGGTGGGCATCCTCTGCGTAGTCGCTGCTCCCTTGAGTGCCGCAGCGAAGGATCGCACGGCGCCGCTGATGGGGACGTTCGAAGCCGCGGCGCCGGTGACAGGCCTGCTGTTGTTAGCCTTCTGCGCTGCGGCCGCTGGCCTCTTCCTCGGAGCCGCTTGGGGCTTTTGTTGGCCGCTCGTCACTCTCTCCTCTCCTCTCCTCTCCTCCAGTCGTCCTTCCAGGCGTCCGCATTTGAGCGTGAGGCTGCCGATCACCTCACTGAGGATACTTACACGCGCCAAAATATAGCTCGCCTGAGCCCTGGTCACACCTCCCAGCTCGTCGAGGCAGAAGGAGGTAATCTCCTTCTGCGCCGCTGCTGCCGCTCTCCTTACACCCTCCAGGGTGTCCTCTCCTCCTTCCTTCTCGGCGACGGTGGGACGGTCCTCCTTCTCCTTCTCCGCTTCAGCCCTGGTTGGCGATGCTAGCCGCGTCCGTTTGGCAGCAGAAATCGACGTCGGTACCGGTGGTGGTGGCATTTCTTCCCGTTCTAGCTTGACTAGAACTACCTTTGGCTGCTGGCTAATTGCTGTGGCTGTTACCACAGCAACATCCTCCACGGCGCTCTCAGCGCTTGCCTCGCTGCAGGCGGATACCGTGCTCCCTCGCGACCGCTTGAGGCCTTTCGCCGCAGGTGCAGACGTCGAGGGAGAAGCGGCCACCTCTCCCTTACCGCTGTTGCGTCGCCCCCTCGTCACCGTTGACCATTCCTCGCCGTCGGTTTCCATAGCTGACTCCTCCGTGGTCAGCGTAAGGTTGAGCGCCTTCCGCTCTGCCTCCTTCTTCTTCCTCCTCTCCTCCTTCTTCCGCCTCCGCTCAGCCGCAAGCTGCTCCTCGTCCGCCGCTGCCGCCGTTCGGGCGTTCTCCTCCTTCTCGGAGTCCGCCGCCATGGCTCCCTCTCTCTCGCTCCCTCGTTCGGCTGGCCTCGGGTGTGGTTGGGGACGCTCGGCCGTCTCCGCCGTTGCTCGGCCGCTCCGCTCGGCCTCTCCCCTCCTCACCGTCAGTTCCTCTCGGCTCCGATCGGCTGCCTCCGCCGACGCTCGGTCGCCCGCTGCTCGGCCGCTCCACGTGGCCGCTCGACTAGGCCGCAGGTAAGGCGGCGCCGGTAGGCCCTCAGGCCGCCGCTAGGCGTGCAAGATGGCCGCCGGCCACACCCTGAAATCTGAAAAACTCAAGGAAATTCGTTATATCTTTTTAAGTATTCGATCGATTTTCACGATCGAACACTCAAAATGTTCCTCTCGTTGAGAGGAAGCAGGGGCCGCAAACTCTTTTCGAAATTCCTGCCCGAAAGGCAAGAAATTTCAACAAAGAAAATTTTTCTCTACGTAAGCGTTAACCGCCTATTGAAATACAATTCCCTGCTTCCTTTCAAAGGGAAGCTCGCTCTTTCACACTCTCAGTCACACAGCAACAGTAGTTGCTAAGATTTGCGTAAATAAACGGACTAGGCCGAATATTTCCGCAGATCCGCCTCTAAAGTCGCTTTTACGCGAATGTTAGAACAGCGAGCAGTTCACCTGCTGCAGTAACTAACACACACGCAGAAAATTCAGCTATCACACGATAATCCTCAACAAACTGAATTTAAAATGAAATATTCACTGAATACGTTAAAATATTCGTTAAATAAGACACTCTTAATTTCAGCAAAACTGTCACTTCTCGCGCAAGGGTTAGCCGCAGGTATGGGTCGCAGGTATACGGAGCGCTCCGCTCGGTACGTCCGTTCGCTTCGACTGTCAGGCCTCGACTAGATAGGGACAGCTATTGTAAGACCTGGCCGTGCGAGACGACTCAGATCATGCGACCTCGCCTTGATAGGCATACGCAACAGAATCTAACCATCTACTTCCAGCAGTTATGCTGCCACGGGCTCGGGCCTGCAAAAATCCCAACTGCCTGTACGCCGTTACAGGAGGACGAGTTTAGTTACGATCCCATCGCGAAGTGTTTCCACTTCCCGCTGAGATCGCATCCACGGGGAACCACGGGGCGGCCTCGTCCCGGTGTCGCGCGTGACACCCATTTGGCCCTATTGAGCGTCCTATTGGAAACTCTTCAGCTGAAGAGTTTCCCTACTAAAATCCGCGAGTACGCGGAAGGCTTCCGGGGAGGCGACGAGATTTCGTGCCGCCGTTGGCCATTCCGCGTTTCCTATGAACTCCTCCAGAGCTACTCTCTGGGGAGCGAATTCCTTGCACTGTAAGACGTGGTGCGCAACGGAGTCGATGCCTTCACCACATGTACATTGCGGATCCTCGACAACTTCGTACATCGCAAGACGCTCGCGGAAGTTGCCGTGGCCGGTCAGTACCTGGGTGCAATGGTGATCAGGCGTGACCCACCGTGCAGCGAGTCGCTGCTGCACGGTCTCGAAAAACGCGTGTGTGGTGCGGCCTTTGGTGGAGACTTCCCACCGCGCCTGCCACATATCTATCGCCTGCGTTTTGACGCGCTCGGTCGCGTCTTCCGCCGCGGCGGGGACCAGGATATCCCCGATCTTGGCGTCCCTGCCTTTCCTGATGGAATATACTGCCCTACGCACTTCTAAGTGCAGGTCGATGGGTACTTCGCCTGTGACAACGCAGAGCGCCTCGAAGGACGTCTTTCTATAGGCGGCGCACACTGAAATAAGTGCCCGCCGCTGCGCTGCCTGAAGGGTCTTAATATCGCCCGCGTTGCATCGATCGCTCCAGCCGGCGGCCGCATAACCGACTACCGGGCAGAAGACTCCGCGGTACAATGTCGCGAGCGTTGTGAAGCGAAGGCCCCATCGACTCGCCGCGAGTCTTCTGAGTTTACCGAACAGCGGCCCGACCTTGCCGCTGAGGTAGCTACAGTGGGAGTGAACTCCCATTCCCTGATCGAAGTGGACGCCAAGGTAACGTACCGTTTTCTTAAACGCGATTACTGTTTCGCCTATCTTAAGGGTCGGTGGCCGCGATAATATTTCAGGTTTTTTCGCGCGGAGCTGTTTCCGCTTTCGGTCCGGGCGAGCTCCTCCCCGTCTTCCTACCACGGCTCTCCTGATCCAGCCGCATTTAAGCGCTATCGCTTCTGTTTTGCGGGCTGAGATCTGGAGTTTGGCGTCTTTACACCATCCTACTACAAGGTCCGCGACGCGTTGACCTTTGAGCTCTAGCTCACGGCGCGTGTTTGCGCTTACGAGGACGAGGAGATCGTCCGCGTAAGCAATAAATTGGGGTCCTATTTTCGCCTCGAGAAGCCTGAGAAGGCCGTCGAAGACGAGATTCCAGCAGGCCGGTCCAAGGACTGAGCCTTGCGGGCAACCGCGCGTGGCCTGCTTGGAAACCTCTTCGTTTCCTATAGAGATCTTAACCCGCCGGGAGACGAAGTAATTCTTTATTACCTCGAAAACATTCCGGGGGCAGTCTCTTTCCTTAAGGGACGCTAAAACAAGGGGCCACCATACATTGTCGAAGGCACCGGTAATATCAAAGAGCAACGCCACGCAGTATCTCGCCTCGTCGGCGGATACCATGCGGCGCAGCTCAACGATCGCGTCTTCCGTAGATTTTCCGGGGGTGAACCCGAATTGTCTATCGGAGACTTTTCCCGGCGCCAACGCCGTGCTGGTAATTCTACTCTTTAAGAGTTTTTCGAAGAGCTTTCCTATGACGGAGAGGAGGCAAATCGGTCTATATGATCGCGGATCCTTCTCGTCCTTGTCCTTGCCTTTCAGGAGGGCTCTCAGAGAGCCTACCTTCCAGGCGGAGGGAAAGACGCCCCACTGAAGGCACGCGTTGAAGAGCCGCAGTACCTGATCGGGAATTACTCTAATCGCCGCTTTGAGTACCCGGACTTCGATCTCGTCCGGTCCGGGCGCCTTGTCCTTGTAAAAAGTCTTCGTAGCATCGGCGACCTCGACCTCCGTGAAAGGAGTCGCGTCTGCCGTGCTCGGCGGTGCCGATGAAGACAGCCTAACTACACGCTGGGATGGCGTGTCCTCGTCTTCCCGATCGTCTGGGACGTGGGCGTCCAAGAGGTAACTGGCAGTTTCCTTAATACTCTTCGTGTTGGAACCGTCGTCTCGCCGGACCGTGCTGAGCACGGTCTGAAGCCGGACTTTCTCCGCCTGGTGCTTGTAAACGAAGCCCCACGGCTCCGAGTTCCCGTGCGACGAGACGAAGTTCTGCCAGCTTTCGAGCTTCGCCCTTCTGACCTCCCTGCTATATTCCCGCAAAGAAGAGCGGTAAATACGCAGGTTTTCGAGGTGGGAGGGTTCGTCTCTACTCCTCTGCAGCGCGCGTCTTTTACGGTACACGGCCTTCTTTAAGTTCGTCAATTTCGCTGTCCACCACGGGTTGGACTTCCTAAATTGCCGTTTACGGGGCATCGACGCTGTACTGGCGTCCGTAAGGACTTCGGTAAGCGTCTCCGCCATCGCCTCTACTTCCTCCACCGAGTTTAAGGCACAGGGAGCCAATCTCTCCCGCGAGAGCTCCGCGAGGGCGTCGGTGAATCGGTCCCAGTCGGCCCGACGGGTGTCGAACCGGCTGGAAGCGAGGCGCCGGCCATCTCGAGCGTTTTTCGGCACCCTGAGCCTCAGATCGATGGAGTGGTGGTCGCTATTAGTCCAATCGCGCCTCACCTTCCATTCCCCGATGAATTGGGTGATGGTGGGCGATGCCAGGGTAACGTCGATGAAAGACGAACCTGTTACCGCCTCGTAGGTGGGACCTTGGCCGGGGATGTTTACCACCGTCATATCAAAGGCCCGAATGAGATCCTCGAAGAGAGAACCTCTTTCGTCGGTGCTCTGGGGACCCCAGAGGGACGATCGGGCGTTTGCATCTACTCCTACTAAAAGTCTCTTCCCCCTCAGAGAATGAAACACCGCCTCAAGGTGTCTGAGGTGCTTCTCAATCTCGTCGCTGTACTGAAAATAGCACGAGACGGCGTAGAAAGAGAAGCTGGGCGCTTGCACTTCCGCCACTACGCAGTGGCTCGTGCTTAGCTGTGAGACGAGAAGAATCTGGACCGAGGGGTTCGCTACGGCAACCGCAGCCCACGGACGCTGTGAGCGTACGGCGGCGACCCTAATTCCGGAGCCTAATCCGCAAAGACTATGACTCGTGCCGAGCGCTCTGGCGTATGGTTCCTGCAGAAGCAGGACGTCGAGGCGCTTCTCGGCCACGAGTTGGCGTACCTCGCCGCTTACTGTAGCTGAGCGCCGCATATTCAGCTGCAGTATCCTAATTCCCGTGGTCGCGTTCGCGGTCGCGGTCGGCGGCAGCGGTTGCGGCGGCGCGGTCGAAGAGTTCGCGCTGGAGCGCGGCGCGGTCGATCTCGCGGGAGCGGTGTCGGCACGGTTGCTAGCGGTGGGGACCGCTTCGGGTATCGCGGGCGGCGCAGTGACGGCTGCGTGGGGGATCGTGACTCTACTTTCCCCGGGAGAAGCCGGCTTCGTCCTCGGGGCCCTACCTACGCGTACGCATGCATATTTGATACCGGCTCGAGGGCCGTTACCTGGTTCGGATGCTGCGTCGTTTCCGGGTTGCGCTGCTGCTCGTTCGATGGCCGCTTTATCCATACTGGATCAGTGCAGCTCTCCTCTGCAGCGCAGCCGCGTACGATGGGCAGACCCTGCTTCCGGCGCTGTGATGCAACGGGCGACCAGCCTTCTTGCAATTGATACAGCAGGCTAGCCGCTCCTTGTACGGGCAGTCCGCTGAGCGATGTCCATTTTTCGCGCAGTGTTTGCACGTGTCGGCTTCCTGCTTGCAGAACTTGGATATATGACCGTAGCTCTGACATTTGTAGCACCGTGAGGTTTGCAGGTAGTCACGAACCGGGCAGGTCATCCAGCCGCAGCACAGACGCTCTTTTCGCAGGATGCGTTTCCTCAGGTCCGGTTCCACTTCCACGACCCAGTCAACTACCTCCCGTTCGCGTTTTCCTCTCTTGAAAACCGGGGAGATATAGTCCGCGATGTTGCCGGCGGGGCGATCCAAGAAGTTTTGGGCCACTATAGCTTCCGTGATGTCCGCAGGCTCCATTTCACGTGGCACGTTGAATATAATCACCCGCGGCCTCTCGCCTACGGGCTTCGTGACTGTGAAGCCTGCGTCCCTCAGCTTGGAGCTGTTCAAGAACACCTTGAGTTGCTCCTCGTTCGATGTTTGGACTATAACGCCGTTGTCCCTGGCCTTTCGAACCGCTTGGACTGAGATTTTCTCTGCCGCTGGGTTTATTAGGGCCATCAGGGTCTTCTTTGTCGCCTCGCTGCTGGCTGCGACTTCTGCCGTCTTTGGTCGAATCAGGACCTCTGCTCTTGGGAGCGCTTTCGATGAGGCCTGGATGACGGCAGCCGTCATTCTCGCCGCTACGGTTACTGGCCGCTGGAATGGTGCCGTTGACGCTTTTAAAGCCGCGGCGAAGGATCGCACTGCGCCGCTAGTAAGGCCGTTCGAGCTAGCGGCGGTAGGAGGACCCGTGGGGTTGACCTTCCTCGGCTGGGCGGCGGCGTTCTTCCTAGGTGCTGGTTTCGGAGCGCTCTGGATCTTCTCCTTCTCTTCCAAACGCCCCTCGAGACGGCCGCACCTTAGGGCGAGACGGTTGATCGCATCGCTCAATTTGTTCACGCGGGCAAGTATGAAGCTCGCCTGCGATCGGTTGACTCCGTTCGATTCGTTCAAGCAGAACGATGTGACCTCGCCTTGTATTAGCGCCGCGGCGTCTCGGAAGGCCTCGAGGGAGCTGTCCGCTTTTTCGTTCGAATCGCGTGGAAGGCCACTCTCCTTCTCCGCGATGATGGGGACTGCCTCCGTTCGCATCTTCTTCGCCGCTGACGTTGATGGAGGTGGTAGCGCTGGTGGGGGCATTTCCTCGGCCTCCAGTTTTATGAGGACGACCGACGGTTGTTTTGCGCCGACGGGGCCCATCGCTCTCCTCCGTGTCTCTCTCTCGCTGTCTGAACTGGCTACTGAGGAGGCAGCGGACGTTGCAGACAGATGGCTCCGTTTGCGCGTTGTCGCTCCGGCTTTAGGGGTGGTGGCTGTCGCGTCGATGTTCTTCTCCGCATCGACGGATTTGCGGCGCCGTCCGGAGACTGTCTCCCACCCCTCGCCATCCGTCTCCATCGCCGACTCCATGGCTGACTCCTCCGTTGTAGCCAGTGCGATCGACGCCATTCGCTCCTCCTCCTTCCTTTTCCTCCTCGCCTCCTTCTTCCTCCTCCTCTCCTCCTCGCTGCATCTCGCCGCTGGGGTTGGGCTCGGTCGGCTGGCCTCCGCTGTCTCGGGAGAGGACGCCATGGCGTCCTCCCTCTCTCTCGCTCTCTCCGTCGGTCAGCTAGGCTCGGTC
>CAXDIW010000010.1:47500-52500 GCA_963989415.1 Cerceris ruficornis
ATCCAAAATCCCCGAAAGAGGATAGTCGCCACATAAGGGTCATTCAGTACAGAACTTCGACCCGTGGCAATGTAGTGTAGAGATTTAAATAGTATGTATAAAGTACGTTCGAATGGATACGCACGAAGCGCAACCGATGGCAGTCGACCGAGCGGCTGCCCCGGCCGGATCGTTCGCACCAAGGTCTCTCTTATAGTACCCAGGGCGCCAGCATGAGCGTCGGCGCCGGCACGGCCGACCGCCGGCCGCCCGCCTAGGTAAAATCCCCCGGTACTTTCGGACTGTTGGGACTTTGACGCTCGAGCGAAGGCTAGTTCACAAGAGTAAAGTATGCTTAATTATTCGAAATTCGAGATTTTTTTTTTACAGATACTCGCGGAAGGGCTAATTAATAAATAATGCCAGGAAAAAATTTAATTTTTTTTAAAAATTTAAATTTTACGGCGAGTTGAAGTTAGGCTCAAAACTCAAAAAAATTATTTTTGGAAAACAAAATATAGATTCTCGTATAAGATCAAAATACCAACAACTTTTTATAAGGGTGTTTTTAATTTTACATTGTAGATTAGAAAATATTTAACAATAATTAGAGCGATAAAAATTTTTTTTAATCGCAGAAATTTTTCAAAACCACCAATCGACGGGGACGGGTATTTGAAGCAATTAATGTTATACACGTATACAAGCAAAACAAAATATTTATAAAGTTATTGTAGAATAACCGTTGCGTATGAAAATTTTTCTAAGTCCTAGCGGCGTAGACCTTTACAAGAGTGTGGAGCCTCAACGGTGCGACTTAGAGGAAAAAGTGTATCTTTCTTTTTTACGCAGAATCGAAAAAGAAACAACATTGCACTGGGCGAAAAATTTCGTTAATAGGCCAATTTTGCGACTTATTGTTGATTAACCGATTTCGTAAGGACGAGCGGCAGTGGTATTCCCGCCAAGACAGTAGAGCGGCAGCGGTGCGACCTAGAGGAAAAAGTTTTAATACTTTCTGGCGCGGAATCGAAAGAGAAACAATATTGCCCGGGGCGAAAATTTTTGTTAATAAACAAATTTTTGCAACTTATTGTTAATTAACCGATTTCCTAATTTCGGCGGGCGATCGAAGTGTCGTATTCTTGTAGAGCATCGCAAGCCATGAAACTTTCGTCCCAAACGTTTTCCTCTACAACGCTTTCCTATACCGATAAAATCGAGAGAAAAAATCGTAAAGTATGAAAATTTTTCTAAGTCCTAGCGGCGTAGACCTTTACAAGAGTGTGGAGCCTCAACGGTGCGACTTAGAGGAAAAAGTGTATCTTTCTTTTTTACGCAGAATCGAAAAAGAAACAACATTGCACTGGGCGAAAAATTTCGTTAATAGGCCAATTTTGCGACTTATTGTTGATTAACCGATTTCGTAAGGACGAGCGGCAGTGGTATTCCCGCCAAGACAGTAGAGCGGCAGCGGTGCGACCTAGAGGAAAATGTTTTAATACTTTCTGGTGCAGAATGGAAAGAGAAACAATATTGCCCGGGGCGAAAATTTTTGTTAATAAACAAATTTTTGCAACTTATTGTTAATTAAGCGATTTCCTAATTTCGGCGGGCGATCGAAGTGTCGTATTCTTGTAGAGCATCGCAAGCCATGAAACTTTCGTCCCAAACGTTTTCCTCTACAACGCTTTCCTATACCGATAAAATCGAGAGAAAAAATCGTAAAGTATGAAAATTTTTCTAAGTCCTAGCGGCGTAGACCTTTACAAGAGTGTGGAGCCTCAACGGTGCGACTTAGAGGAAAAAGTGTATCTTTCTTTTTTACGCAGAATCGAAAAAGAAACAACATTGCACTGGGCGAAAAATTTCGTTAATAGGCCAATTTTGCGACTTATTGTTGATTAACCGATTTCGTAAGGACGAGCGGCAGTGGTATTCCCGCCAAGACAGTAGAGCGGCAGCGGTGCGACCTAGAGGAAAATGTTTTAATACTTTCTGGTGCAGAATGGAAAGAGAAACAATATTGCCCGGGGCGAAAATTTTTGTTAATAAACAAATTTTTGCAACTTATTGTTAATTAAGCGATTTCCTAATTTCGGCGGGCGATCGAAGTGTCGTATTCTTGTAGAGCATCGCAAGCCATGAAACTTTCGTCCCAAACGTTTTCCTCTACAACGCTTTCCTATACCGATAAAATCGAGAGAAAAAATCGTAAAGTATGAAAATTTTTCTAAGTCCTAGCGGCGTAGACCTTTACAAGAGTGTGGAGCCTCAACGGTGCGACTTAGAGGAAAAAGTGTATCTTTCTTTTTTACGCAGAATCGAAAAAGAAACAACATTGCACTGGGCGAAAAATTTCGTTAATAGGCCAATTTTGCGACTTATTGTTGATTAACCGATTTCGTAAGGACGGGCGGCAGTGGTGTTTCCGCCAAGACAGTAGAGCGGCAGCGGTGCGACCTAGAGGAAAATGTTTTAATACTTTCTGGTGCAGAATGGAAAGAGAAACAATATTGCCCGGGGCGAAAATTTTTGTTAATAAACAAATTTTTGCAACTTATTGTTAATTAAGCGATTTCCTAATTTCGGCGGGCGATCGAAGTGTCGTATTCTTGTAGAGCATCGCAAGCCATGAAACTTTCGTCCCAAACGTTTTCCTCTACAACGCTTTCCTATACCGATAAAATCGAGAGAAAAAATCGTAAAGTATGAAAATTTTTCTAAGTCCTAGCGGCGTAGACCTTTACAAGAGTGTGGAGCCTCAACGGTGCGACTTAGAGGAAAAAGTGTATCTTTCTTTTTTACGCAGAATCGAAAAAGAAACAACATTGCACTGGGCGAAAAATTTCGTTAATAGGCCAATTTTGCGACTTATTGTTGATTAACCGATTTCGTAAGGACGGGCGGCAGTGGTGTTTCCGCCAAGACAGTAGAGCGGCAGCGGTGCGACCTAGAGGAAAATGTTTTAATACTTTCTGGTGCAGAATGGAAAGAGAAACAATATTGCCCGGGGCGAAAATTTTTGTTAATAAACAAATTTTTGCAACTTATTGTTAATTAAGCGATTTCCTAATTTCGGCGGGCGATCGAAGTGTCGTATTCTTGTAGAGCATCGCAAGCCATGAAACTTTCGTCCCAAACGTTTTCCTCTACAACGCTTTCCTATACCGATAAAATCGAGAGAAAAAATCGTAAAGTATGAAAATTTTTCTAAGTCCTAGCGGCGTAGACCTTTACAAGAGTGTGGAGCCTCAACGGTGCGACTTAGAGGAAAAAGTGTATCTTTCTTTTTTACGCAGAATCGAAAAAGAAACAACATTGCACTGGGCGAAAAATTTCGTTAATAGGCCAATTTTGCGACTTATTGTTGATTAACCGATTTCGTAAGGACGAGCGGCAGTGGTATTCCCGCCAAGACAGTAGAGCGGCAGCGGTGCGACCTAGAGGAAAATGTTTTAATACTTTCTGGTGCAGAATGGAAAGAGAAACAATATTGCCCGGGGCGAAAATTTTTGTTAATAAACAAATTTTTGCAACTTATTGTTAATTAAGCGATTTCCTAATTTCGGCGGGCGATCGAAGTGTCGTATTCTTGTAGAGCATCGCAAGCCATGAAACTTTCGTCCCAAACGTTTTCCTCTACAACGCTTTCCTATACCGATAAAATCGAGAGAAAAAATCGTAAAGTATGAAAATTTTTCTAAGTCCTAGCGGCGTAGACCTTTACAAGAGTGTGGAGCCTCAACGGTGCGACTTAGAGGAAAAAGTGTATCTTTCTTTTTTACGCAGAATCGAAAAAGAAACAACATTGCACTGGGCGAAAAATTTCGTTAATAGGCCAATTTTGCGACTTATTGTTGATTAACCGCTTTCGTAAGGACGGGCGGCAGTGGTGTTTCCGCCAAGACAGTAGAGCGGCAGCGGTGCGACCTAGAGGAAAAAGTTTTAATACTTTCTGGCGCGGAATCGAAAGAGAAACAATATTGCCCGGGGCGAAAATTTTTGTTAATAAACAAATTTGTGCAACTTATTGTTAATTAACCGATTTCCTAATTTCGGCGGGCGATCGAAATGTCGTATTCTTGTAGAGCATCGCAAACCATGAAACTTTCGTCCCAAACGTTTTCCTCTACAACGCTTTCCTATACCGATAAAATCGAGAGAAAAAATCGTAAAGTATGAAAATTTTTCTAAGTCCTAGCGGCGTAGACCTTTACAAGAGTGTGGAGCCTCAACGGTGCGACTTAGAGGAAAAAGTGTATCTTTCTTTTTTACGCAGAATCGAAAAAGAAACAACATTGCACTGGGCGAAAAATTTCGTTAATAGGCCAATTTTGCGACTTATTGTTGATTAACCGCTTTCGTAAGGACGGGCGGCAGTGGTGTTTCCGCCAAGACAGTAGAGCGGCAGCGGTGCGACCTAGAGGAAAAAGTTTTAATACTTTCTGGCGCGGAATCGAAAGAGAAACAATATTGCCCGGGGCGAAAATTTTTGTTAATAAACAAATTTGTGCAACTTATTGTTAATTAACCGATTTCCTAATTTCGGCGGGCGATCGAAATGTCGTATTCTTGTAGAGCATCGCAAACCATGAAACTTTCGTCCCAAACGTTTTCCTCTACAACGCTTTCCTATACCGATAAAATCGAGAGAAAAAATCGTAAAGTATGAAAATTTTTCTAAGTCCTAGCGGCGTAGACCTTTACAAGAGTGTGGAGCCTCAACGGTGCGACTTAGAGGAAAAAGTGTATCTTTCTTTTTTACGCAGAATCGAAAAAGAAACAACATTGCACTGGGCGAAAAATTTCGTTAATAGGCCAATTTTGCGACTTATTGTTGATTAACCGATTTCGTAAGGACGGGCGGCAGTGGTGTTTCCGCCAAGACAGTAGAGCGGCAGCGGTGCGACCTAGAGGAAAAAGTTTTAATACTTTCTGGCGCGGAATCGAAAGAGAAACAATATTGCCCGGGGCGAAAATTTTTGTTAATAAACAAATTTTTGCAACTTATTGTTAAT
>CAXDIW010000010.1:57500-60000 GCA_963989415.1 Cerceris ruficornis
GGATCGGACACCCATGCCTTGGTCAAAGTAGACACCAAGATAACGAACCGTCTTCTTAAACGCTATCGTTTTATCGCCTATCCTAATGGTCGGTGCACGCGAGAGAAGATTGGGTTTCTTATTGCGCAGCTGCTTGCGCTTACGGTCGGGCCTCGCTCCTCCCCGTCTTCCTACTGGAGCTCTCTCCACCCAGCCGCACTTAAGCACGATTGCTTCTGTCTTGCGGGCTGAGATTTCTAATTTTGCCGCCGAACACCAATTAACTACGAGGTCCGCGACGCGTTGACCTTCGAGCTCTAGCTCGCGACGCGTACTTGCGCTTACGAGGACGAGGAGATCATCCGCGTAAACGATGAACCTACATCCTGAGGCTTCAAGGAGCCTCAGGAGACCATCGAACATTAGGTTCCAGCAGGCAGGGCCAAGGACGGAGCCTTGAGGACAGCCCCTAGTAGCCTGCTTGGAGACCTCTACTGTACCGAGAGAGATCTTAACCCGTCGGGCGTCGAAGTAACTCTTGATTACCTCGAAAACATTCCGGGGGCAGTCTCTCTCCTTCAAAGACTCTAGAACTAAGGGCCACCACACATTATCGAAAGCCCCCGAGATGTCGAAGAGCAGCCCCACACAGTACCTTGCCTCATCGGCAGCCACCATGCGGCGCAGCTCCACGACCGCATCTTCCGTCGACTTTCCAGGAGTAAACCCGAACTGCCGGTCGGAGATCTTCCCAGGAGCCATCGACGTGCTGGTGAGACGAAGCTTGAGGAGCTTCTCGAAGAGTTTCCCTATCACGGAGAGGAGACAAATTGGACGGTACGATTTCGGGTCCTTCTCGTCCTTGTCCCTGCCTTTCAGGAGCACTCGAAGTGAGCCCTCCTTCCAGGCCGAGGGGAAGACGCCCAGCTGAAGGCACCCGTTGAAAAGACGGACTATCTAGTAGATAGGGACAGCTATTGTAAGACCTGGCCGTACTAGACGACTCAGATCATGCGACCTCGCCTTGATAGGCATACGCAGCAGAATCTACTATCCACTTCCAGCAGCCACCGCTGCCAGGGTCCCGGGCCTGCAAAAATCCCAGCTGCCTGTACGCCGATACAGGAGGACGAGTTTAGTTACGATCCCATCGCGAAGTGTTTCCACTTCCCGCTGGGATCGCATCCACGGGGAACCTCGGGGCGGCCTCGTCCTGGTGTCGCGCGTGACACCCAATTGGCCCTATTGAACAACTCCTCAACCAACTTGTCCGCAGATGTTGTGCAGGACTTCGAAACTTCGGACACCGTGGGTGTGTTAGACCCATACTGGCCGCGGCCAGTTCCTGCGGAACTCACAAGCTAAGGTACCTCGGGTTTGCTGAGCCCGTATCAGCCAGTAAACTGGACTGATCCTTGAGGATCGCACGATATAAAGTCCACAACAAACTCGGACACCTTGGGTTCGTTACGCCCATACTAACCGGATTTCTCAACGGTTAGCTCCTGAGGAGCCTCATCACACAGTCCACGTTCAACTCGGACACCTTGGGTTCGTTACGCCCATACTAACTGGATACCTCACCAAGTTAGCTCCTGAGGGGCCTCATTAATTTAATGCCTCGCCTCTACTTGGACACCGTGGGTGCGTCAGACCCATACTGGCCTCTACCAGCTCCTGCGGAACACACTAGCTAAGGTACCTCGGGTTTGCTGAGCCCGTATCAGCCAGTAAACTGGACTGATCCTTGAGGATCACACATTATAAATTCCGCAACTAACTCGGACACCTTGGGTTCGTTACGCCCATACTAACCGGATTTCTCGACGGTTAGCTCCTGAGGGGCCTCATTATTTAATGCCTCGCCTCTACTTGGACACCGTGGGTGCGTCAGACCCATACTGGCCTCTACCAGCTCCTGCGGAACACACTAGCTAAGGTACCTCGGGTTTGCTGAGCCCGTATCAGCCAGTAAGCTGGACTGATCCTTGAGGATCGCACAATATAATCCGCAAACAACTCGGACACCTTGGGTTCGTTACGCCCATACTAATCGGATTTCTCGACGATTAGCTCCTGAGGGGCCTCATCACACAGTCCACATTCAACTCGGACACCTTGGGTTCGTTACGCCCATACTAACCGGATACCTCACCGAGTTAGCTCCTGAGGGGCCTCATCAATTTAATGCCTCGCCTCTACTTGGACACCGTGGGTGCGTCAGACCCATACTGGCCTCTACCAGCTCCTGCGGAACACACTAGCTAAGGTACCTCGGGTTTGCTGAGCCCGTATCAGCCAGTAAACTGGACTGATCCTTGAGGATCACACAATATAAATTCCGCAACTAACTCGGACACCTTGGGTTCGTTACGCCCATACTAACCGGATTTCTCGACGGTTAGCTCCTGAGGGGCCTCATCAATTTAATTCCTCGCCTCTACTTGGACACCGTGGGTGCGTCAGACCCATACTGGCCTCTACCAGCTCCTGCGGAACACACTAGCTAAGGTACCTCGGG
>CAXDIW010000010.1:70000-75802 GCA_963989415.1 Cerceris ruficornis
TATTTTTGGAAAACAAAATATAGATTCTCGTATAAGATCAAAATACCAACAACTTTTTATAAGGGTGTTTTTAATTTTACATTGTAGATTAGAAAATATTTAACAATAATTAGAGCGATAAAAATTTTTTTTAATCGCAGAAATTTTTCAAAACCACCAATCGACGGGGACGGGTATTTGAAGCAATTAATGTTATACACGTATACAAGCAAAACAAAATATTTATAAAGTTATTGTAGAATAACCGTTGCGTATGAAAATTTTTCTAAGTCCTAGCGGCGTAGACCTTTACAAGAGTGTGGAGCCTCAACGGTGCGACTTAGAGGAAAAAGTGTATCTTTCTTTTTTACGCAGAATCGAAAAAGAAACAACATTGCACTGGGCGAAAAATTTCGTTAATAGGCCAATTTTGCGACTTATTGTTGATTAACCGATTTCGTAAGGACGAGCGGCAGTGGTATTCCCGCCAAGACAGTAGAGCGGCAGCGGTGCGACCTAGAGGAAAAAGTTTTAATACTTTCTGGCGCGGAATCGAAAGAGAAACAATATTGCCCGGGGCGAAAATTTTTGTTAATAAACAAATTTTTGCAACTTATTGTTAATTAACCGATTTCCTAATTTCGGCGGGCGATCGAAGTGTCGTATTCTTGTAGAGCATCGCAAGCCATGAAACTTTCGTCCCAAACGTTTTCCTCTACAACGCTTTCCTATACCGATAAAATCGAGAGAAAAAATCGTAAAGTATGAAAATTTTTCTAAGTCCTAGCGGCGTAGACCTTTACAAGAGTGTGGAGCCTCAACGGTGCGACTTAGAGGAAAAAGTGTATCTTTCTTTTTTACGCAGAATCGAAAAAGAAACAACATTGCACTGGGCGAAAAATTTCGTTAATAGGCCAATTTTGCGACTTATTGTTGATTAACCGATTTCGTAAGGACGAGCGGCAGTGGTATTCCCGCCAAGACAGTAGAGCGGCAGCGGTGCGACCTAGAGGAAAATGTTTTAATACTTTCTGGTGCAGAATGGAAAGAGAAACAATATTGCCCGGGGCGAAAATTTTTGTTAATAAACAAATTTTTGCAACTTATTGTTAATTAAGCGATTTCCTAATTTCGGCGGGCGATCGAAGTGTCGTATTCTTGTAGAGCATCGCAAGCCATGAAACTTTCGTCCCAAACGTTTTCCTCTACAACGCTTTCCTATACCGATAAAATCGAGAGAAAAAATCGTAAAGTATGAAAATTTTTCTAAGTCCTAGCGGCGTAGACCTTTACAAGAGTGTGGAGCCTCAACGGTGCGACTTAGAGGAAAAAGTGTATCTTTCTTTTTTACGCAGAATCGAAAAAGAAACAACATTGCACTGGGCGAAAAATTTCGTTAATAGGCCAATTTTGCGACTTATTGTTGATTAACCGATTTCGTAAGGACGAGCGGCAGTGGTATTCCCGCCAAGACAGTAGAGCGGCAGCGGTGCGACCTAGAGGAAAATGTTTTAATACTTTCTGGTGCAGAATGGAAAGAGAAACAATATTGCCCGGGGCGAAAATTTTTGTTAATAAACAAATTTTTGCAACTTATTGTTAATTAAGCGATTTCCTAATTTCGGCGGGCGATCGAAGTGTCGTATTCTTGTAGAGCATCGCAAGCCATGAAACTTTCGTCCCAAACGTTTTCCTCTACAACGCTTTCCTATACCGATAAAATCGAGAGAAAAAATCGTAAAGTATGAAAATTTTTCTAAGTCCTAGCGGCGTAGACCTTTACAAGAGTGTGGAGCCTCAACGGTGCGACTTAGAGGAAAAAGTGTATCTTTCTTTTTTACGCAGAATCGAAAAAGAAACAACATTGCACTGGGCGAAAAATTTCGTTAATAGGCCAATTTTGCGACTTATTGTTGATTAACCGATTTCGTAAGGACGGGCGGCAGTGGTGTTTCCGCCAAGACAGTAGAGCGGCAGCGGTGCGACCTAGAGGAAAATGTTTTTAATACTTTCTGGTGCAGAATGGAAAGAGAAACAATATTGCCCGGGGCGAAAATTTTTGTTAATAAACAAATTTTTGCAACTTATTGTTAATTAAGCGATTTCCTAATTTCGGCGGGCGATCGAAGTGTCGTATTCTTGTAGAGCATCGCAAGCCATGAAACTTTCGTCCCAAACGTTTTCCTCTACAACGCTTTCCTATACCGATAAAATCGAGAGAAAAAATCGTAAAGTATGAAAATTTTTCTAAGTCCTAGCGGCGTAGACCTTTACAAGAGTGTGGAGCCTCAACGGTGCGACTTAGAGGAAAAAGTGTATCTTTCTTTTTTACGCAGAATCGAAAAAGAAACAACATTGCACTGGGCGAAAAATTTCGTTAATAGGCCAATTTTGCGACTTATTGTTGATTAACCGATTTCGTAAGGACGGGCGGCAGTGGTGTTTCCGCCAAGACAGTAGAGCGGCAGCGGTGCGACCTAGAGGAAAATGTTTTAATACTTTCTGGTGCAGAATGGAAAGAGAAACAATATTGCCCGGGGCGAAAATTTTGTTAATAAACAAATTTTTGCAACTTATTGTTAATTAAGCGATTTCCTAATTTCGGCGGGCGATCGAAGTGTCGTATTCTTGTAGAGCATCGCAAGCCATGAAACTTTCGTCCCAAACGTTTTCCTCTACAACGCTTTCCTATACCGATAAAATCGAGAGAAAAAATCGTAAAGTATGAAAATTTTTCTAAGTCCTAGCGGCGTAGACCTTTACAAGAGTGTGGAGCCTCAACGGTGCGACTTAGAGGAAAAAGTGTATCTTTCTTTTTTACGCAGAATCGAAAAAGAAACAACATTGCACTGGGCGAAAAATTTCGTTAATAGGCCAATTTTGCGACTTATTGTTGATTAACCGATTTCGTAAGGACGAGCGGCAGTGGTATTCCCGCCAAGACAGTAGAGCGGCAGCGGTGCGACCTAGAGGAAAATGTTTTAATACTTTCTGGTGCAGAATGGAAAGAGAAACAATATTGCCCGGGGCGAAAATTTTTGTTAATAAACAAATTTTTGCAACTTATTGTTAATTAAGCGATTTCCTAATTTCGGCGGGCGATCGAAGTGTCGTATTCTTGTAGAGCATCGCAAGCCATGAAACTTTCGTCCCAAACGTTTTCCTCTACAACGCTTTCCTATACCGATAAAATCGAGAGAAAAAATCGTAAAGTATGAAAATTTTTCTAAGTCCTAGCGGCGTAGACCTTTACAAGAGTGTGGAGCCTCAACGGTGCGACTTAGAGGAAAAAGTGTATCTTTCTTTTTTACGCAGAATCGAAAAAGAAACAACATTGCACTGGGCGAAAAATTTCGTTAATAGGCCAATTTTGCGACTTATTGTTGATTAACCGCTTTCGTAAGGACGGGCGGCAGTGGTGTTTCCGCCAAGACAGTAGAGCGGCAGCGGTGCGACCTAGAGGAAAAAGTTTTAATACTTTCTGGCGCGGAATCGAAAGAGAAACAATATTGCCCGGGGCGAAAATTTTTGTTAATAAACAAATTTGTGCAACTTATTGTTAATTAACCGATTTCCTAATTTCGGCGGGCGATCGAAATGTCGTATTCTTGTAGAGCATCGCAAACCATGAAACTTTCGTCCCAAACGTTTTCCTCTACAACGCTTTCCTATACCGATAAAATCGAGAGAAAAAATCGTAAAGTATGAAAATTTTTCTAAGTCCTAGCGGCGTAGACCTTTACAAGAGTGTGGAGCCTCAACGGTGCGACTTAGAGGAAAAAGTGTATCTTTCTTTTTTACGCAGAATCGAAAAAGAAACAACATTGCACTGGGCGAAAAATTTCGTTAATAGGCCAATTTTGCGACTTATTGTTGATTAACCGCTTTCGTAAGGACGGGCGGCAGTGGTGTTTCCGCCAAGACAGTAGAGCGGCAGCGGTGCGACCTAGAGGAAAAAGTTTTAATACTTTCTGGCGCGGAATCGAAAGAGAAACAATATTGCCCGGGGCGAAAATTTTTGTTAATAAACAAATTTGTGCAACTTATTGTTAATTAACCGATTTCCTAATTTCGGCGGGCGATCGAAATGTCGTATTCTTGTAGAGCATCGCAAACCATGAAACTTTCGTCCCAAACGTTTTCCTCTACAACGCTTTCCTATACCGATAAAATCGAGAGAAAAAATCGTAAAGTATGAAAATTTTTCTAAGTCCTAGCGGCGTAGACCTTTACAAGAGTGTGGAGCCTCAACGGTGCGACTTAGAGGAAAAAGTGTATCTTTCTTTTTTACGCAGAATCGAAAAAGAAACAACATTGCACTGGGCGAAAAATTTCGTTAATAGGCCAATTTTGCGACTTATTGTTGATTAACCGATTTCGTAAGGACGGGCGGCAGTGGTGTTTCCGCCAAGACAGTAGAGCGGCAGCGGTGCGACCTAGAGGAAAAAGTTTTAATACTTTCTGGCGCGGAATCGAAAGAGAAACAATATTGCCCGGGGCGAAAATTTTTGTTAATAAACAAATTTTTGCAACTTATTGTTAATTAAGCGATTTCCTAATTTCGGCGGGCGATCGAAGTGTCGTATTCTTGTAGAGCATCGCAAGCCATGAAACTTTCGTCCCAAACGTTTTCCTCTACAACGCTTTCCTATACCGATAAAATCGAGAGAAAAAATCGTAAAGTATGAAAATTTTTCTAAGTCCTAGCGGCGTAGACCTTTACAAGAGTGTGGAGCCTCAACGGTGCGACTTAGAGGAAAAAGTGTATCTTTCTTTTTTACGCAGAATCGAAAAAGAAACAACATTGCACTGGGCGAAAATTTCGTTAATAGGCCAATTTTGCGACTTATTGTTGATTAACCGATTTCGTAAGGACGGGCGGCAGTGGTGTTTCCGCCAAGACAGTAGAGCGGCAGCGGTGCGACCTAGAGGAAAAAGTTTTAATACTTTCTGGCGCGGAATCGAAAGAGAAACAATATTGCCCGGGGCGAAAATTTTTGTTAATAAACAAATTTTTGCAACTTATTGTTAATTAAGCGATTTCCTAATTTCGGCGGGCGATCGAAGTGTCGTATTCTTGTAGAGCATCGCAAGCCATGAAACTTTCGTCCCAAACGTTTTCCTCTACAACGCTTTCCTATACCGATAAAATCGAGAGAAAAAATCGTAAAGTATGAAAATTTTTCTAAGTCCTAGCGGCGTAGACCTTTACAAGAGTGTGGAGCCTCAACGGTGCGACTTAGAGGAAAAGTGTATCTTTCTTTTTTACGCAGAATCGAAAAAGAAACAACATTGCACTGGGCGAAAAATTTCGTTAATAGGCCAATTTTGCGACTTATTGTTGATTAACCGATTTCGTAAGGACGGGCGGCAGTGGTGTTTCCGCCAAGACAGTAGAGCGGCAGCGGTGCGACCTAGAGGAAAAAGTTTTAATACTTTCTGGCGCGGAATCGAAAGAGAAACAATATTGCCCGGGGCGAAAATTTTTGTTAATAAACAAATTTTTGCAACTTATTGTTAATTAAGCGATTCCTAATTTCGGCGGGCGATCGAAGTGTCGTATTCTTGTAGAGCATCGCAAACCATGAAACTTTCGTCCCAAACGTTTTCCTCTACAACGCTTTCCTATACCGATAAAATCGAGAGAAAAAATCGTAAAGTATGAAAATTTTTCTAAGTCCTAGCGGCGTAGACCTTTACAAGAGTGTGGAGCCTCAACGGTGCGACTTAGAGGAAAAAGTGTATCTTTCTTTTTTACGCAGAATCGAAAAAGAAACAACATTGCACTGGCGAAAAATTTCGTTAATAGGCCAATTTTGCGAC
>CAXDIW010000011.1:0-21000 GCA_963989415.1 Cerceris ruficornis
TCTTGTCGAAAGTTACAAATAATTTCCTTTAAAGGATTAACAATGGGGCTCATTGTTCACTTAAACTTGAAGAACAAAAAATTGTCGAATTCTACTGTTTGGATGCTTTGCATATATGTTTCTTAGACTATATAGAAGCAATATATACAATGACTTCAACCGTCTACCAGTTCCATTCATTGTTCTACTTGTCGGAAGTTACAAATAATTTCCGATAAAGGATTAACCATTGGGGCTCGTTGTTCACTTAAACTTGAAGAACAAAAAATTGGCGAATGGTACTGTTTGGATCCTTTGCATATATGTTTCTTAGACTATATAGAAGCAATATATACATTGATTTCAACCGTCTACCTGATCCATTCATTGTTCTACATGTCGAAATTTACAAATAATTTCCTTTAAAGGATTAACAATGGGGCTGGTAGTTCACTTAAACTTGAAGAACAAAAAAATGGCGAATTGTACTATTTGGATGCTTTGCATATATGTTTCTTAGACTATTTAGAAGCAATATATAGAAAGATTTAACCCGTCTACCTGTACTATTCATTGTTCTACTTGTAGAAAGTTACAAATAATTTCCATTTCATGATTATCAATGGGGCTCGCTGTTCACTTAAACTTGAAGATCAAAAAATTGGCGAATTGTACTGTTTGGATGATTTGCATATATGTTTCTTAGACTTTATAGAAGCAATATATACAAAGATTTCAACCGTCTACCTGCTCCATTCATTGTTCTACTTGTCGAAAGTTACAAATAATTTCCGTTAAGGCATTAACAATGGGGACCGTAGTTCACTTAAACTTGAAGAACAAAAAATTGGCGAATGCTACTGTTCGGATGCTTTGCATATATGTTTCTTAGACTATATAGACGCAATATATACAAAGATTTCAACCGTCTACGTGTTCCAATCATTGTTCTACTTGTAGAAAGTTACAATTAATTTCCGTTAAAGGATTAACAATGGGGCTCGTAGTTCACTTAAACTTGAAGAACAATAAATTGGCGAATTGTACTGTTTGGATGCATTGCATATATGTTTCTTAGACTATATAGACGCAATATATACAAGGATTTCAACCGTCTACCTGTTCCATTCATTGTTCTACTTGTCGAAAGTTACAAATAATTACAGATAAAGGATTAACCATTGGGGCTCATTGTTCACTTAAACTTGAAGAACAAAAAATTGGCGAATGGTACTGTTTGGATGCTTTGCATATATGTTTCTTAGACTATATAGAAGCAATATATACAAAGATTTCAACCGTCTACCTGTTCCATTCATTGTTCTACTTGTTTAAAGTTACAAATAATTTCCGATAAAGGATTAACAATGGGGCTCGTAGTTCACTTAAACTTGAAGAACAAAAAATTGGCGAATTGTACTGTTTGGATGCTTTGCATATATGTTTCTTATACTATATAGAAGCAATATATACAAAGATTTCAACCGTCTACCTGTTCCATTCAATGTTCTACTTGTCGAAATTTACAAATAATTTCCTTTAAAGGATTAACAATGGGGCTCGTAGTTCACTTAAACTTGAAGAACAAAAAATTGGCGAATTGTACTATTTGGATGCTTTGCATATATGTTTCTTAGACTATTTAGAAGCAATATATAGAAAGATTTAACCCGTCTACCTGTACTATTCATTGTTCTACTTGTCGCAAGTTACAAATAATTTCCGCTAAAGTATTAACAATTTGGCTCGTAGTTCACTTAAACTTGAAGATCAAATAATTGGCGAATTGTACTGTTTGGATGATTTGCATATATGTTTCTTAGACTTTATAGAAGCAATATATACAAAGATTTCAACCGTCTACCTGCTCCATTCATTGTTCTACTTGTCGAAAGTTACAAATAATTGCCGTTAAAGGATTAACAATGGGGCTCATTGTTCACTTAAACTTGAAGAACAAAAAATTGGCGAATTGTACTGTTTGGATGCTTTGCATATATGTTTCTTAGACGATATAGAAGCAATATATACAATGATTTCAACAGTCTACCTGTTCCATTCATTGTTCTACTTGTCGAAATTTACAAATAATTTCCATTAAAGGATTAACAATGGGGCTCGTAGTTCACTTAAACTTGAAGAACAAAAAATTGGCGAATGGTACTGTTTGGATGCTTTGCATATATGTTTCTTAGACTATATAGAAGCAATATATACAAAGATTTCAACCGTCTACCTGTTCCATTCATTGTTCTACTTGTCGAAAGTTACAAATAATTTCTGATAACGGATTAACCATTGGGGCTCATTGTTCACTTAAACTTGAAGAACAAAAAATTGGCGAATTGTACTGTTTGGATGCTTTGCATATATGTTTCTTAGACTATTTAGAAGCAATATATAAAAAGATTTCAACCGTCTACCAGTTCCATTCACTGTTCTACTTGTCGAAAGTTACAAATAATTTCCGTTAAGGGATTAACAATGGGGATCGTAGTTTACTTAAACTTGAAGAACAAATAATTGGCGAATTGTACTGTTTGGATGCTTTGCATATATGTTTTTTAGACTATTTAGAAGCAATATATAAAAAGATTTCAACCGTCTACCAGTTCCATTCATTGTTCTACTTGTCGAAAGTTACAAATAATTTCCGATAAAGGATTGACCATTGGGGCTCATTGTTCACTTAAACTTGAAGAACAAAAAATTGGCGAATTGTACTGTTTGGATGCTTTGCATATATGTTTCTTTTACTATATAGAAGCAATATATACAAAGATTTCAACCGTCTACCTGTTCCATTCACTGTTCTACTTGTCGAAAGTTACAAATAATTGCCGTTAAGGGATTAACAATGGGGATCGTAGTTTACTTAAACTTGAAGAACAAAAAATTGGCGAATGGTACTGTTTGGATGCTTTGCATATATGTTTCTCAGATTATATAGAAGCAATATATACAAAGATTTCAACCGTCTACCTGTTCCATTCATTGTTCTACTTGTCGAAAATTACAAATAATTTCCGATAAAGGATTAACCATTGGGGCTCATTGTTCACTTAAACTTGAAGAACAAAAAATTGGCGAATGGTACTGTTTGGATGCTTTGCATATATGTTTCTTAGATTAGATAGAAGCAATATATACAAAGATTTCAACCGTCTACCTGTTCCATTCATTGTTCTACTTGTCGAAATTTACAAATAATTTCCTTTAAAGGATTAACAATGGGGCTCGTTGTTCACTTAAACTTGAAGAACAATAAATTGGCGAATTGTACTGTTTGGATGCTTTGCATATATGTTTCTTAGACTATATAAACGCAATATATACAAGGATTTCAACCGTCTACCTGTTCCATTCATTGTTCTACTTGTCGAAAGTTACAAATAATTACGGATAAAGGATTAACCATTGGGGCTCATTATTCACTTAAACTTGAAGAACAAAAAATTGGCGAATTGTACTGTTTGGATGCTTTGCATATATGTTTCTTAGACTATTTAGAAGCAATATATAAAAAGATTTCAACCGTCTACCAGTTCCATTCACTGTTCTACTTGTCGAAAGTTACAAATAATTTCCGTTAAGGGATTAACAATGGGGATCGTAGTTTACTTAAACTTGAAGAACAAATAATTGGCGAATTGTACTGTTTGGATGCTTTGCATATATGTTTCTTAGACTATTTAGAAGCAATATATAAAAAGATTTCAACCGTCTACCAGTTCCATTCATTGTTCTACTTGTCGAAAGTTACAAATAATTTCCGATAAAGGATTGACCATTGGGGCTCATTGTTCACTTAAACTTGAAGAACAAAAAATTGGCGAATTGTACTGTTTGGATGCTTTGCATATATGTTTCTTTTACTATTTAGAAGCAACATATACAAAGATTTCAACCGTCTACCTGTTCCATTCACTGTTCTACTTGTCGAAAGTTACAAATAATTTCCGTTAAGGGATTAACAATGGGGATCGTAGTTTACTTAAACTTGAAGAACAAAAAATTGGCGAATGGTACTGTTTGGATGCTTTGCATATATGTTTCTTAGATTATATAGAAGCAATATATACAAAGATTTCAACCGTCTACCTGTTCCATTCATTGTTCTACTTGTCGAAAATTACAAATAATTTCCGATAAAGGATTAACCTTTGGGGCTCATTGTTCACTTAAACTTGAAGAACACAAAATTGGCGAATGGTACTGTTTGGATGCTTTGCATATATGTTTCTTAGATTAGATAGAAGCAATATATACAAAGATTTCAACCGTCTACCTGTTCCATTCATTGTTCTACTTGTCGAAATTTACAAATAATTTCCTTTAAAGGATTAACAATGGGGCTCGTTGTTCACTTAAACTTGAAGAACAATAAATTGGCGAATTGTACTGTTTGGATGCTTTGCATATATGTTTCTTAGACTATATAAACGCAATATATACAAGGATTTCAACCGTCTACCTGTTCCATTCATTGTTCTACTTGTCGAAAGTTACAAATAATTTCCGTTAAGGCATTAACAATGGGGACCGTAGTTCACTTAAACTTGAAGAACAAAAAATTGGCGAATGCTACTGTTCGGATGCGTTGCATATATGTTTCTTAGACTATATAGACGCAATATATACAAAGATTTCAACCGTCTACCTGTTCCATTCATTGTTCTACTTGTCGAAAGTTACAAATAATTTCCGATAAAGGATTAACCATTGGGGCTCGTTGTTCACTTAAACTTGAAGAAAGTAAAATTGGCGAATGGTACTGTTTGGATGCTTTGCATATATGTTTCTTAGACTATATAGAAGCAATATATACATTGATTTCAACCGGCTACCTGTTCCATTCATTGGTCTACTTGTCGCAAGTTACAAATAATTTCCGTTAAAGTATTAACAATGGGGCTCGTAGTTCACTTAAACTTGAAGATCAAATAATTGGCGAATTGTACTGTTTGGACGCTTTGCATATATGTTTCTTAGACTATATAGAAGCAATATATACAAAGATTTCAACCGTCTACCTGTTCCATTCATTGTTCTACTTGTCGAAAGTTACAAATAATTTCCGATAACGGATTAACCATTGGGGCTCATTGTTCACTTAAACTTGAAGAACGAAAAAGTGGCTAATTGTACTGTTTGGATGCTTTGCATATATGTTTCTTAGACTATATAGAAGCAATATATACAATGATTTCAACAGTCTACCTGTTCCATTCATTGTTCTTCTTGTCGAAAGTTACAAATAATTTCCTTTAAAGGATTAACAATGGGGCTCATTGTTCACTTAAACTTGAAGAACAAAAAATTGTCGAATTCTACTGTTTGGATGCTTTGCATATATGTTTCTTAGACTATATAGAAGCAATATATACAATGACTTCAACCGTCTACCAGTTCCATTCATTGTTCTACTTGTCGGAAGTTACAAATAATTTCCGATAAAGGATTAACCATTGGGGCTCGTTGTTCACTTAAACTTGAAGAACAAAAAATTGGCGAATGGTACTGTTTGGATCCTTTGCATATATGTTTCTTAGACTATATAGAAGCAATATATACATTGATTTCAACCGTCTACCTGATCCATTCATTGTTCTACATGTCGAAATTTACAAATAATTTCCTTTAAAGGATTAACAATGGGGCTGGTAGTTCACTTAAACTTGAAGAACAAAAAAATGGCGAGTTGTACTATTTGGATGCTTTGCATATATGTTTCTTAGACTATTTAGAAGCAATATATAGAAAGATTTAACCCGTCTACCTGTACTATTCATTGTTCTACTTGTAGAAAGTTACAAATAATTTCCATTTCATGATTATCAATGGGGCTCGCTGTTCACTTAAACTTGAAGATCAAAAAATTGGCGAATTGTACTGTTTGGATGATTTGCATATATGTTTCTTAGACTTTATAGAAGCAATATATACAAAGATTTCAACCGTCTACCTGCTCCATTCATTGTTCTACTTGTCGAAAGTTACAAATAATTTCCGTTAAGGCATTAACAATGGGGACCGTAGTTCACTTAAACTTGAAGAACAAAAAATTGGCGAATGCTACTGTTCGGATGCTTTGCATATATGTTTCTTAGACTATATAGACGCAATATATACAAAGATTTCAACCGTCTACGTGTTCCAATCATTGTTCTACTTGTAGAAAGTTACAATTAATTTCCGTTAAAGGATTAACAATGGGGCTCGTAGTTCACTTAAACTTGAAGAACAATAAATTGGCGAATTGTACTGTTTGGATGCATTGCATATATGTTTCTTAGACTATATAGACGCAATATATACAAGGATTTCAACCGTCTACCTGTTCCATTCATTGTTCTACTTGTCGAAAGTTACAAATAATTACAGATAAAGGATTAACCATTGGGGCTCATTGTTCACTTAAACTTGAAGAACAAAAAATTGGCGAATGGTACTGTTTGGATGCTTTGCATATATGTTTCTTAGACTATATAGAAGCAATATATACAAAGATTTCAACCGTCTACCTGTTCCATTCATTGTTCTACTTGTTTAAAGTTACAAATAATTTCCGATAAAGGATTAACAATGGGGCTCGTAGTTCACTTAAACTTGAAGAACAAAAAATTGGCGAATTGTACTGTTTGGATGCTTTGCATATATGTTTCTTATACTATATAGAAGCAATATATACAAAGATTTCAACCGTCTACCTGTTCCATTCAATGTTCTACTTGTCGAAATTTACAAATAATTTCCTTTAAAGGATTAACAATGGGGCTCGTAGTTCACTTAAACTTGAAGAACAAAAAATTGGCGAATTGTACTATTTGGATGCTTTGCATATATGTTTCTTAGACTATTTAGAAGCAATATATAGAAAGATTTAACCCGTCTACCTGTACTATTCATTGTTCTACTTGTCGCAAGTTACAAATAATTTCCGTTAAAGTATTAACAATTTGGCTCGTAGTTCACTTAAACTTGAAGATCAAATAATTGGCGAATTGTACTGTTGGGATGATTTGCATATATGTTTCTTAGACTTTATAGAAGCAATATATACAAAGATTACAACCGTCTACCTGCTCCATTCATTGTTCTACTTGTCGAAAGTTACAAATAATTTCCGTTAAGGCATTAACAATGGGGACCGTAGTTCACTTAAACTTGAAGAACAAAAAATTGGCGAATGCTACTGTTCGGATGCTTTGCATATATGTTTCTTAGACTATATAGACGCAATATATACAAAGATTTCAACAATCTACCTGTTCCATTCATTGTTCTACTTGTCGAAATTTACAAATAATTTCCTTTAAAGGATTAACAATGGGGCTCATTGTTCACTTAAACATGAAGAACAAAAAATTGGCGAATTGTACTGTTTGGATGCTTTGCATATATGTTTCTTAGACTATATAGAAGCAATATATACAAAGATTTCAACCGTCTACCTGTTCCATTCATTGTTCTACTTGTCGAAATTTACAAATAATTTCTGATAACGGATTAACCATTGGGGCTCATTGTTCACTTAAACTTGAAGAACAAAAAATTGGCGAATTGTACTGTTTGGATGCTTTGCATATATGTTTCTTAGACTATTTAGAAGCAATATATAAAAAGATTTCAACCGTCTACCAGTTCCATTCACTGTTCTACTTGTCGAAAGTTACAAATAATTTCCGTTAAGGGATTAACAATGGGGATCGTAGTTTACTTAAACTTGAAGAACAAATAATTGGAGAATTGTACTGTTTGGATGCTTTGCATATATGTTTTTTAGACTATTTAGAACCAATATATAAAAAGATTTCAACCGTCTACCAGTTCCATTCATTGTTCTACTTGTCGAAAGTTACAAATAATTTCCGATAAAGGATTGACCATTGGGGCTCATTGTTCACTTAAACTTGAAGAACAAAAAATTGGCGAATTGTACTGTTTGGATGCTTTGCATATATGTTTCTTTTACTATATAGAAGCAATATATACAAAGATTTCAACCGTCTACCTGTTCCATTCACTGTTCTACTTGTCGAAAGTTACAAATAATTTCCGTTAAGGGATTAACAATGGGGATCGTAGTTTACTTAAACTTGAAGAACAAAAAATTGGCGAATGGTACTGTTTGGATGCTTTGCATATATGTTTCTCAGATTATATAGAAGCAATATATACAAAGATTTCAACCGTCTACCTGTTCCATTCATTGTTCTACTTGTCGAAAATTACAAATAATTTCCGATAAAGGATTAACCATTGGGGCTCATTGTTCACTTAAACTTGAAGAACAAAAAATTGGCGAATGGTACTGTTTGGATGCTTTGCATATATGTTTCTTAGATTAGATAGAAGCAATATATACAAAGATTTCAACCGTCTACCTGTTCCATTCATTGTTCTACTTGTCGAAATTTACAAATAATTTCCTTTAAAGGATTAACAATGGGGCTCGTTGTTCTCTTAAACTTGAAGAACAATAAATTGGCGAATTGTACTGTTTGGATGCTTTGCATATATGTTTCTTAGACTATATAAACGCAATATATACAAGGATTTCAACCGTCTACCTGTTCCATTCATTGTTCTACTTGTCGAAAGTTACAAATAATTACGGATAAAGGATTAACCATTGGGGCTCATTATTCACTTAAACTTGGAGAACAAAAAATTGGCGAATTGTACTGTTTGGATGCTTTGCATATATGTTTCTTAGACTATATAGAAGCAATATATACAAAGATTTCAACCGTCTACCTGTTCCATTCATTGTTCTACTTGTCGAAAGTTACAAATAATTTCCGATAAAGGTTTAACAATGGGGCTCATTGTTCACTTAAACTTGAAGGACAAAAAATTGGCGAATGGTACTGTTTGGATGCTTTGCATACATGTTTCTTAGACTATATGGAAGCAACATATACAAAGATTTCAACCGTCTACGTGTTCCAATCATTGTTCTACTTGTAGAAAGTTACAATTAATTTCCGTTAAAGGATTAACAATGGGGCTCGTAGTTCACTTAAACTTGAAGAACAATAAATTGGCGAATTGTACTGTTTGGATGCATTGCATATATGTTTCTTAGACTATATAGACGCAATATATACAAGGATTTCAACCGTCTACCTGTTCCATTCATTGTTCTACTTGTCGAAAGTTACAAATAATTACAGATAAAGGATTAACCATTGGGGCTCATTGTTCACTTAAACTTGAAGAACAAAAAATTGGCGAATGGTACTGTTTGGATGCTTTGCATATATGTTTCTTAGACTATATAGAAGCAATATATACAAAGATTTCAACCGTCTACCTGTTCCATTCATTGTTCTACTTGTTTAAAGTTACAAATAATTTCCGATAAAGGATTAACAATGGGGCTCGTAGTTCACTTAAACTTGAAGAACAAAAAATTGGCGAATTGTACTGTTTGGATGCTTTGCATATATGTTTCTTATACTATATAGAAGCAATATATACAAAGATTTCAACCGTCTACCTGTTCCATTCAATGTTCTACTTGTCGAAATTTACAAATAATTTCCTTTAAAGGATTAACAATGGGGCTCGTAGTTCACTTAAACTTGAAGAACAAAAAATTGGCGAACGGTACTGTTTGGATGCTTTGCGTACATGTTTCTTAGACTATATGGAAGCAATATATACAAAGATTTCAACCGTCTACGTGTTCCAATCATTGTTCTACTTGTCGAAAGTTACAATTAATTTCCGTTAAAGGATTAACAATGGGGCTCGTAGTTCACTTAAACTTGAAGTACAAAAAATTGGCGAATTGTACTGTTTGGATGCTTTGCATATATGTTTCGTAGACTATATACAAGCAATATATACAATTTTTTCAACCGTCTACATGATCCAATCATTGTTCTACTTGTCGAAATTTACAAATAATTTCCTTTAAAGGATTGACCATTGGGGCTCATTGTTCACTTAAACTTGAAGAACAAAAAATTGGCGAATTGTACTGTTTGGATGCTTTGCATATATGTTTCTTAGACTATATAGAAGCAATATATACAAAGATTTCAACCGTCTACCTGTTCCATTCATTGTTCTACTTGTCGAAAGTTACAAATAATTTCCGATAAAGGTTTAACAATGGGGCTCATTGTTCACTTAAACTTGAAGGACAAAAAATTGGCGAATGGTACTGTTTGGATGCTTTGCATATATGTTTCTTAGACTATATGGAAGCAACATATACAAAGATTTCAACCGTCTACGTGTTCCAATCATTGTTCTACTTGTAGAAAGTTACAATTAATTTCCGTTAAAGGATTAACAATGGGGCTCGTAGTTCACTTAAACTTGAAGAACAATAAATTGGCGAATTGTACTGTTTGGATGCATTGCATATGTTACGTCCCGGGGACTAAAATTCTTTTTCTTTTGAGTTCATTGCCTGCGCATTTGCCAATGATTGAAATTCCTTCGGCAAATACGCAGAACGTTAATAATTGTTCTCCGATTCCGATGATGCAGGAATGCTTATGCATTCAGAGTTCTCTCTAACTGCATTACGATATCGTTTGAGATTCTCTATAACGAAAGAAATGCACATCCGGCTGCTCTGCTGACAAAGGTCGTTTCGAGTCACGTATGTCCTCCGGTCCCAGGAATTGCGAGGCAAATCAGCAGCGGCTGATGTGTGGGGCTCGGACGGAAGGGAGGATGGAGACTAGCACTCAAAATTGTTAACCTTAGCAAAACGTGACCACGGAACGTGGCTACCACCTCCACCTAGGGCCCACCCTTGTGAGGCCAAAGACGAGCTCAACTCGTCACTATCGTCTGGAAAGTCGCGAGGTGCGTAGGCATAGTCCGAGGGTTTAGTTAAGCTTAGGTTATACGCGAATAACTTCAATAGTTCGATACGCGGTAACGGACTTTATAATCCTCGTTAAACAAATAAATCTCTTGGTTTTCAATCGTAAAGTCGCGAGGTGCGTGATTGTTAACCCGCGAAACCGTGAGAGAATCCTAGATTCTCCGTGAGCGTAGTTCGGTAACGCTGTAGTTCCGAAAGACTCAGAGTTTCGTGCGAGAATTGTATTGTAAAACCTACTTATAAGATTCGTTAACCGTATATTTTAGTATTGCATGATCTATAGGATCATTAGAATAGGTAAATTCGAAAAAGTGCAGTTCTAATCCATCCACTCTTCTGTTCAGCCACTTGAACTCCGAATTGAACTTCAACGAGAGTACCTTGTAATACCGCTACAACCGATATAGAGATAGAACCGAAATTATCATTTATACTTGTATCGTCAGAAAATCCAGGGTGAGTTCTAATTTGCCATTACCATAATTATCTTATCATATTCTATTGTAAACCGCCGTCTCAATAGTGAGTTTCTCTACCGTTGGACTATTTTAAAATATACATTTTGACTGTAAATGGGAGGTTGTTTCGGAAACGAAAGATAGATTCGATTGGATCATAATCACTCGATTTCGAGCCAGCTTCACCACCAATAAATTGTTAACGTACATATATCTATTCAAAATCAATTATTTTATATCCAACTTAGCCGATATTATAATCCATTTCATTACCGTTTGTAACGTTCTTTGTTTAAATTTGAATACACATTGCTTTTACCCATTATAACATTGTGAGATTCAGTTCTATTATTCAATACCCTTATCCTTTAGATTTCGATTAAGCCAGACCTGTATAGGTCTTAACAGATCGACCCATCCATCCTGTCCTCTCCTCACCTTAGGCTGGGGAGAGCTACAAAATTTTCAAATAGAGTCAACCGCGGAAACCCGCGCGCGATTCGTTTTCGTCTTGGCCGTTACGCACGGAATCTACCATCCGTCGGCACCCGCTCGACGACGGACGGGACGTTCGAATAATACGCCGTTCGTAACAGCTAAAACTGGTGTCAGAAGTGGGATACATCTGTTAAATCGAGATTTAAATCTGATAAGGATTATTGATTTAAGATTTTTCAATTTAGATTTTGGATTTAAAGGAAATTGTTTTATGTATTTTTCTCTTCTTCCACCTTCGGTCCAGAAGCTCTCTATTTATAATTTAAATTTCGTTTCATTATTTGTTCCATGATATCGTAAAATATTATTTTACTGAATTTTCTGTATTTTTACGAATTGATTTCTGGTCTACTATTATATATTGCTTTGATGACATTTATCTGTTTGATATTTTAATATTTGTGTATTTGATATATTGTTGCTATTTATGCGAATAATTTCTCTTGAATTGTGATCTATTGCATTGATGTTTTGTTACCTACTGGGAAGAAGGATTGAACATTGACAAATCTTTGGTATTATAAAAAAAAAAAAAAAAAAAAAAAAAAAATAATCTCTTAGCACAAAATTCAATCCTTGTTCTCACATATTACACACGCATATATATATTGTTCCTTTCTTTTGCAAACCATACATAACTATATACATATTGTTGAAAATGAATCCGAATGGAAACGCAGCTCGGAGCGCGAACGCGACTAATGCGGCAAGCGCATTCGCCGAAGATTTAAGTATTACTAATTCTATGATGACATCTATGGCAGAATGCTTCACGGTACAAAATAGCACGTTAAATATACCGTATTTTGATGGCAAAAATATCCCTCTTAAGAATTTTCTTCAAGACGTACATAATGGGTCAGTTTTCGTACCACCGGCATTAGAGGGATCGTTCCTTAGGGCAGTACTAGGCAAATTGCAAGGGGCTGCTAGAGATAGCACTTGGGGAAGAACATTCAGGAAAGTAGATGATTTGGTTAAACACCTAAAGGAAAGATTCGCGCCTGGAAAAGGTTATTCATATTACAATCGCGAAATAGAAAATATCCGAATGAACAGGGGCGAATCCGTGAACGATTTTTCCGACAGATTAAATATTCTGGTAAATGGTGCTCGTACTGCATTAGAAGATAAATATGGATGTGACGCTGAGCGGATGATGACGCTTGTCGAGGAAAGTGCATTAGAAGCATTTATTCGAGGGCTGCCGGACGAAATAGCTTTGTCTGTTGCTACGCGCGAACCCAAAACCTTAGATAGCGCGGTAAAGATTGCTTCAATGCTAGAGTCACGCATGAAAACAGGGGTAATTCCGGGGTTCGGACCTACTCGGTTAATGCTATCTCGCGATTCAAATCCAGATTCAGAAATAAATTCGAAGCCTATAGAATCACGTTATCGGCACAAGAATTATCGCGACCAAGAATCAAGGAGTCCTAGTCCTACCCCAGGGCCTGCAAATCGGTCGACACCACCCATTAGCATTTTGAAATAAGCTGCTCGCGAACCTGTGCCACCAGATCCATACAAGTACCAATTCCCACCATATCCACCATATCCGCCGTACTACCCTTATTATTTTGGTCCTCCTATGCCTTACAATCCTATGTACCCCTACCCGAATACCAGTCATAACTCCATGCCGAGCCCGCACAACGTTACACCACAAAACCAACCTTTACCAATCGAACCTCCTCCATTTTCCCCATACAAACGCGAACCAAGATCACCTTCCCCATTTCGGAAATCTATACAATTTCGCGAAGAATCCCCTCCGTCACGGAAAAGTGAATTTAGACCAAATTCGCCGAACTATAAATCTAATCAACCTCGATCCGAATCGCCGAATCGATTCGAAAATACGAATTTAAACTCCGAAATGACTCGCTGGAGAGGCGCGACGGCGAGTTATCCGAGCCGAGAGCGTCGCAGCAAGGCCGGGACCTTGGAAGGCAACGAACCTACTTCTCTTACTCGCGTCAGCGGGAGTCACCGCTCGTAGAAATGCAAGCTAAGGAGTTCCGCGACGGTTTCGCTCGCCTCTTAGTAGATACCGGGTCGGACATAAATTTAATTAAAGTAAACGCTCTACATGTAGATCAGATTGTAGAATTGCATGAATCCATTACAATAGCCGGGATAACACCGGAAAGCCTAGAAACAATTGGTACAACCACAGTCACGCTTTTGGGGCAACCTGTGAAATTTCATGCGGTAAAATCGTCTTTCCCTCTTAAAAGTGACGGAATTCTAGGAAAGGAATTTTTGCGCCAAGAACAGGCCGAAATATCTTTTGCTCGTAAAACACTAGTAACCAAATCAGAACCCATAAAACCTTTTAGATTTATCGGAGAAAAACCAAACACGTATAAACCGCGAAATTTTAAACCGCGTATACTTTTGTTGAAAGCCCGTACTCGTCAAGCAGTCGCTATCGATGTCATCAATCCAGAATTATTAGAAGGTTATTTACCTAAATTATCGACTAAAGCGGGTATATACATCGGGGAAGCAGCAGTTAGCGTAAATCAAGGCGTATGCCATGTGTTAGCCATAAATACCCTTGAAAAAGATATTGAGATAGAAGTTCCTCCACAAGAAATTTATCCGTTTGAATATCATAATTTCCCAGAAGAAGATAAACACTTAGAAACAGATTCTGATTCGGAATATATAGAAACGAAACATTACGGCGACAGAGTCTCCAGAATCTTAGACAAGTTACGTCTGAGTCATTTGAATATAGAAGAACGGGAACATGTAATAGATTTGATAGAAGAGTTTCCTGATTGCTTTCATTTACCGGGTGACAAATTAGAGGCAACTCCTTTAATTCAACACAGAATACACACAACTGACGATTTACCCATAAATACCCGACAGTACAGATTTCCACCGGTTCATAAAACTGAAATAGAAAACCAAATTTCTTCAAAATTAAATAGTGGGATAATTACGCCTTCAAAGTCTCCATACAATTCTCCACTTTGGATCGTACCAAAGAAACCTGATTCCCAGGGCAATCCCAGGTGGCGAATGGTAATTGATTTTCGAAAGTTAAATGAGAAAACCGTTGGTGATGCGTACCCACTACCGAACATAACAGATATTTTGGATCATTTGGGTGAAGCTAGATATTTTACAACCTTTGATTTGGCAAGTGGGTTCCAACAAATTGAAATGGACCCACGTGACAGACAGAAAACGGCATTTTCCACACCAAATGGCCATTACGAATACATTCGAATGCCAGAGGGTCTGAAAAATGCTCCAGCTACTTTTCAAAGACTTATGGATCAAGTATTGCGCGGATTGCAAGGGGTAGAATTATTCGTATATTTGGACGACATAGTTATTTACGCTAAAACTCTAGAAGAACACGGGAAAAAGATTCGCCGCTTGTTGACTAAATTGACCGATGCTAAATTAACATTGCAACCGGACAAGTGCGAATTCTTGAAAACAGAAGTATCTTATTTAGGACACGTAATTAGTCGAAAAGGGGTAAAACCAGATCCCAGGAAAATAAAGGCAGTCAGAAAATTTCCGAAACCCCAGAATCAGAAAAACATTAGGCAGTTCCTAGGACTTGCTGGTTACTATCGGCGCTTCATAAGAGATTTCGCTGCGAAGGCCAAACCGTTAACAGCACTTTTGAAAAAGGACACCAAATTTGAATGGGGAATGGAACAGAAGCGTAGTTTTCGTGAGCTGCGCAAGGCGCTGTGCGAGTTTCCAATCCTCCAGTATCCGAATTTTGATAAACCATTTACACTTACGACGGATGCATCTGACTTTGCAATAGGTGCCGTTTTATCTCAAGAAGTTGATGGCCACGATTTGCCAGTAGCTTACCTTTCCAGAAATTTAACCAAACCGGAACAAAATTACTCCACTACTGAGAAAGAATGCTTGGCAGTTCTATACTCAGTTTTGCATTTTAGGCCGTACCTATATGGCAGAAAATTTACTTTATTCAGCGATCATGAACCACTAAAGTGGATAGATTCAATAAAGGATCCAGGTCAGAGGCTAATCCGTTGGAGATTAAAATTGCGAGATTACGAATACAACTTTGTTCATAAACCGGGTCGCCTAAATGTAAACGCAGATGCACTATCTCGTAATCCAGTAAACCCTTCCGATACTTCATCCACGGACAATTTTTCCGATTCCGACTCCGATTCCATACAGATTTTCCCGATTCAGAAACGGCCGGCATGTTCAAAACCAACCACCACCAATTCCGAAATTCCTAAGGGACCTGGTCGACCAGTTGGCTCTAAGAATAAGCCCAAAAACCCCATAAATCCCGATTCGATTGCACTACGTACTCGACAGAAACTGAGACCAACTACTTCACCGACAATAACAGACGATAAAGACACCGACGAGACTGACACAGAAACTGTTATACCACCAATATTACGCAAACGGAAAAGTACTTTACCTAGCCTAGATTTACCTCCGAAGTCTTTAGTTACCCCGCGAAGATCAAAACCAGGTGAAACTGACTTACAATTGGAACCCATTCGGGAGGAAAAGACGGACGAAGCCGATAATAATATGAGAAATTTACCAGACAATATTATAGTAGAAGTACAACCACCTCTAGGCAACAGTGACGACGACGTTTTTATTGATACTTCAGATCAGCCAATCGACTTACAGGAATTACAAAATTCATTTGCCAAATTTGACGAATCTTTGCAACAACGTAACCTTACTCTGGAACAATCTCAATCAGACGCAACAAACGACAGTAATGAGGAAGAAATTGACGATGAAGAACTGGATAGACGAATTAAGGGGCTATTAAACCGTTATGACACATCAGAAAGACAGAATGAACAAACAAAAATTCACTGGCAACCGCGTAGATCTGTGTTTCCTACTCCTATGCCATTACGCCGACCACTAGCCTTATCTACACCCCGTCCCTCATATCACACCTTTTCCGTACCTCAAGAAGTGTCCGTTGGAAAGGAGGAACCAAAGGTCTCATCAGCTGAAATTCCGAATGAACCTTACTATGCCGGCATTAGGATAACAGAAGATATACCACCGGATATAGAAACAACCTCACCATTAAATCTTCCTCGAAGAACGTCAAAACTGTTGAGTTTTAGTAGAGACAATTTAGCTGCAACCACTGGAAATTACGTGCATTTCATTTCGTCGGACTGTGAACTTGTCAACCCTATAGGAAGATTACTCGTAGACATAGGGGCTATAAGCATTGAAAATCTGCGAGAAATGAAACCAAGGGTCGGTCAAATTCTCATCACGACTCGAGGAAAGCACAGAATTTTTAGTGTGGTTATTCAAAAGAACCATTTCGATACTTTGGATATAGATCAAGTAAAAATTGGATTGGAAAATTTAAAGAAATCTTTAATAAAATCAGGCACAAAATCGCTCAAAATTTCGAAATCAGGAGATCTAACCGATACACTATCTCAAGGTACATTGATAGATTTATTAATGAATACCTTTGGTGAAACCGATATCGACATAATTATTTGCAATGGTACAATTCAAGTGCCACCTGAAGAACTCCGATCGGAAATAATTTCCGAATATCACGGTAGTTTGGTAGGTGGACATAAGGGAATTACGAAAACTTATCAGAGAATCCGAGAAAGATTTTATTGGCCAGGAATGAGGAACGATATTCAAAATTTTATAAGGACCTGCAGTAGCTGTCAGGAAAACAAGATAGTACGTGCTAAAACAAGGGAGCCGATGTTAATTACAGATACCCCGTTAGAACCATTTGTTAAAGTATCCCTAGATACCGTGGGACCGTTACCTATTACTCCTAATGGCAATCGTCACATACTCACCATGCAAGATAATTTAACTAAATACTGTCTAGCCATACCTGTTCCGGATATTAAAGCAGAAACAATAGCACACGCCATAGTAGAAACACTAATTCTTCAGTTTGGAGCGCCACGTGTTATATTAACGGATAGAGGCACTAGCTTCGTAAACAAACTTCTCGGGGAAATAGCAAAATTATTTAGAATGGATCACGTAACCACATCAAGCTATAGACCACAATCGAACGGTGCATTAGAGAGAAGTCACATAGTATTGGCAGATTATATAAAACACTATTTAGATGATTTCGACGACTGGGATCGTTTAGTTCCCTTTGCAATGTTTTCGTATAACACTTCGGTTCATGAAGCTACAAATTTTACTCCTTACGAATTGGTATTTGGCAAATTAGCTAGATTTCCTAGTACCTTGCCAACCGAAGAAGAATTGCCGACTTATAACTCGTATCTTCGCGACCTAATAGTTAGATTAACGGAAATGCAAGTATTAGCGGGCAAAAATTTAATATCTGCAAAGCACACTTCAAAATTTTACTACGATCAAAAAGCCAAACCGTTTCAAGGAAGAATCGGAGATATGGCACGCGTTCTAGTACAACCAAGACAAGGAAAATTCAGTAAACGATATCACGGACCATATAAAATTGTTGGAATTTTAGAACATAATAACGTCATACTAGAAGATAATGATGGGAAAAGATTCGTTAAACATACAGATAAATTAGAACTCACACCTAATTAAGAATTTTTTTTTCTTTCTTCACCCTGGACCTGGAACAACAAACAAATTGGAGAATGGATACTTACATATTAATACTTCTTGTTAAGCTTTAGACATTCCTTGGAATTACGATCATTGGACGACGAATGTTTATGTTTGCCGATATGCGATCATTGTGACATCTTACTCAACCTTGTTATTTGGGAAATAGGATTCGAGAAACCTAGACTTGTACGCGGAAACGAGAGAAACATTTTAAGAAATTGTAATAGCACACATAGACTATGTACTTCGTTCCTTAGTTCATAGAAGCGTATTCTTTGGAGTCACCGGATCAGCAAGCCCCACATCCTCAGATCCTTCACGGAAGACAATGCCGAATGTTTCAATGCGGAAATAGACACACCATATCAGGACCAAAACTTGCTTACACGAATCGCCAAAAACCTAACTCACATAATTCAGAGCGACCTACAGAGTTTTTACGATGATACACAAATCATGCGGGACCAGATCCCAAATATATACATCCTAACAGTGGGGAAGAAAACGTCTGAAGACAACTTTATACGGAATTCAATCATCGACCATACACAGCGATCTGGCGTCCGACACTCCGTTAAGGCCAAGCTATCAGGTTGCTGGACAGCCCTTATACAATCTGGAAGCCGACTGAACGAGTTGAGGAATCACCATTTGGAAAATACCTCCAAACCCGGAAAATGAGATAAATGAAACTAATTCGAAAGATATCACAGCATCTAACCAGAAACCACTGGTGGACCAAGATTTTATCTCAATTACTATACCTCTTCTGTTTCCTCTTATATATATTCTTGATTCTTCCGTTTGTCTTCTTCACCTATTCTGTTATAATGAAATGTTAGTTATTGAAACCCGTAACTAATCTGTACAATAACGACAGGGAAAATATGGCATCGACAAGCTCTGAGACCAGGTCAGGCTGATATTATGTGGCGAGGCCAGCACCTTACACCAAACAGGGAACGATATATTGAAGTCCTCTGCATCCTGTGGATCCACCCACGTGGCGATGCTTCAGCAATCAGCGGAAAAACGTTGCCTTCGTGACGTTTGGTACAACTGAAGTCACACCCAGGGCATTGCGAACATCAAAACAACCCACGATAATGGACTCAAGGTGGGATTGGATAGCACTACCGCAAGGCAGCATAGACCACCTGTATGTCTGTACTATTTCCCGCGTCTGGATGCGCTACGACAGGACCTCCGAGTGCCCATATGACTGAGTCTCGAGAACGAGGTCTTAGAACGCTTGCGTGCGCATAGTATCGTAGAAGCATCGGGGACGATGTTCATTCTAAGGGGGGAGGGATGTTACGTCCCGGGGACTAAAATTCTTTTTCTTTTGAGTTCATTGCCTGCGCATTTGCCAATGATTGAAATTCCTTCGGCAAATACGCAGAACGTTAATAATTGTTCTCCGATTCCGATGATGCAGGAATGCTTATGCATTCAGAGTTCTCTCTAACTGCATTACGATATCGTTTGAGATTCTCTATAACGAAAGAAATGCACATCCGGCTGCTCTGCTGACAAAGGTCGTTTCGAGTCACGTATGTCCTCCGGTCCCAGGAATTGCGAGGCAAATCAGCAGCGGCTGATGTGTGGGGCTCGGACGGAAGGGAGGATGGAGACTAGCACTCAAAATTGTTAACCTTAGCAAAACGTGACCACGGAACGTGGCTACCACCTCCACCTAGGGCCCACCCTTGTGAGGCCAAAGACGAGCTCAACTCGTCACTATCGTCTGGAAAGTCGCGAGGTGCGTAGGCATAGTCCGAGGGTTTAGTTAAGCTTAGGTTATACGCGAATAACTTCAATAGTTCGATACGCGGTAACGGACTTTATAATCCTCGTTAAACAAATAAATCTCTTGGTTTTCAATCGTAAAGTCGCGAGGTGCGTGATTGTTAACCCGCGAAACCGTGAGAGAATCCTAGATTCTCCGTGAGCGTAGTTCGGTAACGCTGTAGTTCCGAAAGACTCAGAGTTTCGTGCGAGAATTGTATTGTAAAACCTACTTATAAGATTCGTTAACCGTATATTTTAGTATTGCATGATCTATAGGATCATTAGAATAGGTAAATTCGAAAAAGTGCAGTTCTAATCCATCCACTCTTCTGTTCAGCCACTTGAACTCCGAATTGAACTTCAACGAGAGTACCTTGTAATACCGCTACAACCGATATAGAGATAGAACCGAAATTATCATTTATACTTGTATCGTCAGAAAATCCAGGGTGAGTTCTAATTTGCCATTACCATAATTATCTTATCATATTCTATTGTAAACCGCCGTCTCAATAGTGAGTTTCTCTACCGTTGGACTATTTTAAAATATACATTTTGACTGTAAATGGGAGGTTGTTTCGGAAACGAAAGATAGATTCGATTGGATCATAATCACTCGATTTCGAGCCAGCTTCACCACCAATAAATTGTTAACGTACATATATCTATTCAAAATCAATTATTTTATATCCAACTTAGCCGATATTATAATCCATTTCATTACCGTTTGTAACGTTCTTTGTTTAAATTTGAATACACATTGCTTTTACCCATTATAACATTGTGAGATTCAGTTCTATTATTCAA